>OY856413.1:130617500-130675000 GCA_963693085.1 Alisma plantago-aquatica | reverse complement strand
AGAGTATGCGTTGACTGATGAAAGAATCACATTAGTCATGATATGTGATATCAAGTCAAGCACATAGGTACATGTTAGAGAATAGTGTATCAGATAGACCCACCTTGAGAGTGATTCATGGATACCATGGAATGGTATTCAGAATCAACTCTCATAGTGATAAGTGGTAATTGTGGTTCTTAGACCTGAAGTCACTATATTTATCACATGTCATTCATAGACTTTGACATCATCCACCATGATCCTAAATAAGGGTTGCCATAAAGGTAGTGCTTGGGTGCATTGTGACACATAAGAATAGAGTGTGAGTGATGTACATGTGATTTGTCCCTCCTACAGGAGATTGATATCCAGGGCCTCTTGATAAGCGAGACTGAGAAATTTATGGCTATAATCATGTGACTCAATATGTGATACATTAACTCATGTGCATGTCATACCTTCTTCTCTAGTTCAAGGAACATGGATTGAACATTCAGAGGATGACAATTCCATGCCTCAAGTTCAATCCAGATATTAGAGACAAAGGAACTATACAATCACGATAACCATGATCACAGATTATAGGTTGAAGTTTTTTTTGCAAATTTATAAATTACTTAGGTAGCAATGATGTGTTGCTAGATACTGCTCATTGCTTGTGATGTCATAATTGGTTATGGACATTCATTGTCAATGTAATTTTGGACCTATAGGGTCACACACATATGATACACTTGGATTAAAGGAGTATATTCATGAATGATGTTTAGAATGATTACTAAAGGTATTTAGGTATTAAATTAAACAACTGAGCTTCAAAATTGACTAATTGGTTCTGAACTGACCGGTTCAAGTGTTGAAGTGATCGGTTGGAGTGTCAAGTCAATTGGAATGAATATTGGTTGATCAATGGCTGAACTAGGGTGTGAAATGACCAGTTCATAGGTCCCAACCGACCAGTTCAGAGTATGAACTGCCCAGTTTAATGGTCAATTTGATTATATCAATGATTGGTGATGATGTCATGTTTTGCATTAATCGTACATTGAATACCAATGTGATTCAAAATAGGAAACTGCACAAACTAACCGGTTGGGCATGCAAACCGACCACTTTGTCGTACGCAGTGTCTAGAAAATTTGTGAATTCAAGCCTTTTGAGTACCAACCAAACTTGGAACTCTGACCCTAGCCTCTCCTATAAATAGAAGGGTAATGGGAGCTTCTTAGAAGATAACAGTTGATCTGAGAATTGTTATTCTCTTTGGTTATGGTAACCAATAGAGAGCTTGAGCAAGTCCTACCCGTTAAAGGGAGGGATAGAAAGGAGGAGACAATTATGGGAGAGTGCATCAAGTCTAGTAGGTTGATGTTTGAGAGGGACAACTCCTTCTCGTTATCTTTGATAGTGCAGTGTGGAGTTTCTTGTGGTCTGTGTGGACTATTCTAGAGGTGGGAGGTCGTTGTTTGTTCCTAACAGAACACTGTCAATCCTTTTCTGTAGTGTTGCACTAGGAGGCCAATAGAGATGACTATTTGAGTGTTTTTTTTTCTAAAGTAGGAGTGAGTTTCTTCCTGAAGAAGAAGCATAATGGTACTGTAAGGATAATGTCGCTAGACTTGCTCCAAGGCTAGGTATAACCTTGCAACCTTTCCTTTGTAGATACATTGTTGTTGACGAGTGTTGTTAATGGGAATCATGCTTTAAATTTTTTCTTTCTCTACCTTATCTATCACCCTAATTTTCCTACAAGAACCCCCAAGATCCTCCATTGTAGGAGCTTCCTTGACAATCAACCCAGGGGAGGGGTAAAGGATAAAGAAAGGTTGGTAACACAAACCACTTTGTTGTGAGTTCTTTGTGGTTTTACCCATCCACAGATGAACATTGATATCCAAAATAGTGGGCACAATATAGCCAAAGATGCCAGTATTGGTCTCCACACATAAATAGTAGTAGGGAGTAGGGACGCCAGGAAAATGGGAAATGTTGTGAGGAAAGGCCACACTCGACCACTTTGAGGTGTTTGGTTATATAAACATTGGGGATACAAATCAATCACGGGTAAGCACACAAGAATTTGAAACCAATTTGCAAAACACGGAGAAGAATCTCCATAGAGGGAAAATGAGTCTTACCTTAAAGAAGATGAAATTAAGGAAGGGACTATCTTAAGGCAAACTTGAAAAATCTTCATGGGTTTCTAGTTAGTCTCTGGAGGGTTCTGAAGCACCATCCCATGCTCACAACACCACCCAAAACAAGCTAGAGATCAGTTAGAAGCATAGAGTTGATATAGTCACTACTACATAAATGGCTTATAACGTTAGATTTACAGGCGTCGGATGTATACAACAAACTGATGCCTAAACCATAAAGTGTCAGTTATATATATAAACCGACATCTATATGTGAGGAGTGACCAGACATGGGTATCACTTTCTATTTAGCGTCAGTTGCTTAATAAGAAACCGACGCCTAAAATTGACCTCCAAATCCAAATTTTCCAGTGAAAAACATTACCTCCAAAATTCAACATACAACGTCGGTTTTTAAAATAGAAATCGACGACTAAAGGTTTTCCGCGAGATAGAAATTTGGCCCATTTTTATCGTCGGTTATCTTACAAAAACCGACGTTGATGTATTTTCTCCCTCTTAACCGCAAAAAATTTCACCTACCTTTGGCGTCGGTTTTTCAACGAAAATCGATGACTATGGTCATAATTCGAGAACATTTATTTTTGTCAGCATATATAGATAGACGTCGGTTTTTCTATTTGGAACTGATGACTATTAGTGAATATAAGTGTCGGTTTGTTGGTGGTAACTGATGCCTAAAGTTTTAAGCATCGGTTTAGGGTAATAACTGACACCTATTGTTAACCTAATAGCACCCGCACGAGCTAGGCTCTTCCCCTTTCTCTGTTTCATTGTTGATTTCATTAGGGTCTGGCGATTCACGATTCCGCCACCATCTACTACTCTTCTGCCTTCCCCGCTACCGGTCTGCCTTCCCCGTTGCCACCGCTGCTGCCATCGCTCCTGCCTGCCACTCCTACCGCTGCTGCTGCTGCTACCGCTTGCTCCTCTGCTTCCTCTTGTTGTCGGCACATCCGCCTCTTCTTCCTGTTGTTGTTGTCGTCTACTTTTCTTCCTACTGCTGTTGCCGCCACATCCACCTCTTCTTCCTCCTAATGCTGCCGCCACTGCAAGGCTTTGCCTCTTCTTCCTGTTGTGCCACTACCGCCGTCGTCTCTTCTCACCTGCCAATCTCTGACAGGTATCAACAACTAACCAAATAGTGTGTAGACTATATAGTGTTACTCTTTGTTGATTCACGAACATGAGTACCCACTTAGTTTTATTTCTCATCATGGTCAATATGGTACCACCCACTTTCAAAACTAAAGGATACTTGTTCGCTCGCCAGAATTGAGATCTTCTGCCTAAACTTATGCAAGTAGATTAGAGTACAAAGCATATAGATGTCGCTCATAAACAACATATACTTATCTACTCATTCGTTCATCTAATGATTTTGTATTCATCAGATTATTTAAATTTAGGGCTTTGTATTTGTTCATCTACTTTTTAAAATTATTTAATCATCTACTAATTTATATTTGTTTATCAACTGAGTTGTACTTTTTTATCTATTGATTTGTATTTGTTTATCTACTAATTATATTTATATATCTAATGCTTTGAGTTTACTTATTTAGATGTTGCTATTGTAAATCAACCTAGGATATGAACAAATCTTGTGCTTGTATATATTTGTGCTTCTTTTTTTTGGGGGGGGTGTAACTAGAGATAACTATTTATTCATGATGCTCTCTAGTGCAGACAAAATCTCATAAATGTTTACAGGAGTGATGAAATCAAAAGAGCTAGGAATAGAAAGCAAAAAATTAAGGTTTTCTTTGGTTGCAAGGCAGTGCTTTGCTATCCTATCAGCATGCATGTTATGTATATATTTGTGCTTCTAATCCTCATGTTTGACCTAATTCAGTAAATTTTGATGCATGTTGAAATCAGATTTAAACTTGTCCATTCTAACATCCTAATTTGATTTGATTATGTGCTTTGAACCTTGAAACATGTGTGTTAAAGATACATTGATGTCTCAAACTTAACTCACATGTATTTTTTGGCCTAGAAACTCATCCAAGATTTACTCATTAGGAGTAAATCTTGGATAGTCCCCAGTTTGGGACTGTTCTTCAACACCTAATCTCACTTAGGATGTAAGTGTATAATGTGTATTGGGTTTTCAAGAAAATTTCGGTAGCATTTCCCTATTTGTTCTCTAAGTACATATGTACTTGGAGAACAACGGGGAAATACTGCCGAAATTTTCTTGAAAACCCAATACACATTATACACTTACTAGTGAGATTAGGTGTTCAAGAATGGGATAGGTGGTACACATTTATTATATATAAGAATGATAACACATGTATTTTTTGGCCTAGAAACCCGTCCAAGATTTACTTAATAGGAGTAAATCTTGGATAGTCCCCGGTTTGGGACTGTTCTTGAACACCTAATCTCACTTAGGATGTAAGTGTATAATGTATATTGGGTTTTCAAGAAAATTTCGATAGCATTTCCCCGTTTGTTCTCTAAGTACATATGTACTTGGAGAACAGCGGGGAAATGCTATCGAAATTTTCTTGAAAACCCAATACACATTATACACTTATTAGTGAGATTAGGTGTTCAAGAATGGGATAGGTGGTACACATTTATTATATATAAGAATGGCAACACATGTATTTGTTGGCCTAGAAACCCGTCCAAGATTTACTCAATAGGAGTAAATCTTGGATAGTCCCCAATTTGGGACTGTTCTTGAACACCTAATCTCACTTAGGATGTTTTAACCATTAATTATATATAAGACCTTAAACCCTAAAGTTTTAACCATGCTTAAACTCTAATTTGTTAACCCTAGACCCTAATCTTGTTGTAATATATACTTGTTTTCTCTTTGATCATAGAATGGATAGATTATGGATGTCCATTCACAATCACTGCACCCCAGAGTTTATTTTTGGTCTTGATTAGTTTATTAGATTTGCTGAGGAACATAGGAAGCAACCTAGAGATAGGTTCTACTGTCCATGTAGGCATTGCGGTAACAACTTGAAAGTCAACACTGGTGACGAAATCAAAAGTCATGTCATGTGCATGAAATCCCTTTTTATATGGTCCTAGAGTGTGAGATAGAATTCTATTTTGACTCCATCAGGTACCAGTGATTTACTTCTGCCTAGAGAAGTGACTACATCTTTCAGTTCTTCTATAGTGAAGTCTCAGATAGTGTTGCAGGGGATGGAATAGTTTTATTATAGATGTACTTCCAATTTATAGAGATCATGGCCAATGTTGAATATGTTGTGGAAGTGTTGTACTATGTGCTTGATGATCTGAATGATTGTGTATTATTTCAAAAGGACTATGTAGATTTGAAATATTGTCCAAAATGTGGTGCGTCATGGTATAAATTGATGACTATGGGGGAGTCCAAAACCGGTTCTCTTGCCAAGGTGATGTGGTATCTACCTATAATATCATAGTTTCAACTCTTGTTTGCCAATCTGATATATGTGAAGAATTTCAGGTGGCATGCAGATGTTAAGAAAAATAATGATGGGATCCTACGACATGCGTTTGATTCCCCATAGTGGAAGAAGATTGATATATTTTACCCTAAATTTGGTGAAGAAGTCAGGAATCTAAGACTTGGGCTTTGTACAGATGGGATGAATCTGTATGGGACATTGAGCAGCCAACATAGCACTTGGTCGGTCATGCTTGTTATATACAATCTTCCTCCCTGGCTGTGTATGAAAAATAAGTACATTATGTTTTCATTGTTGATATCGGGCCCTAAACAACCTGGAAATGATATCAATGTTTATCTTGAACCTCTTATTGATGACTTAAAGAAACTCTGGGGTGAAGGTGTGATGACATATGATGCTTCATGAAGAGATACATTTCGTTTGCACGCTATGTTGTTTGCACTATTAATGACTTTCCAGTATATGGGAATTTGTCTATATATAGTGTCAAAGGAGCTAAAGTGTGTCCTATATATGAAGAGAACACTAATTCAACAAGACTAAAACATGGTGGAAAGACTGTATATCTTGGTCATCGAAGGTTTCTTCCAAAATTCCATCTGTATCGTAGGAAGCGCAAAGCATTCAATGGATGGAATGAGGAACGGAGTGCACCAAAACCTATACCAGGGGAGGTTGTTTATGAAAAAGTAAAATACTTTGTCAATGAATTTGGTAAGAGATCACAATTACTATTTCCACACAGAGTGACAAATCTTTATTCAAGAAGAAGTCAATATTTTGGGATCTTCCTTATTGGAGTTCTTTGACAGTCAGGCATTGTATCGATGTCGTGCACGTTGAGAAAAATGTTTGTGATAGCATCATTGGTACTCTATTGAATATACCAGGTAAGGCTAAAGATGGGATAAAATCCAGACTGGACCTATGTGAAATGGGAATAAGGTTAGAATTAACAGAATTATGTGAAATGGGAAATCAGAATACATACTTACCTCCCTCTTATTACACATTGTCTAAAAAGGAGAAGAAAGATTTTTGTGAATGCTTGGTAAATGTTAAGGTGCCACAGGGTTACTCATCCAACATTTGTAGATTGGTATCAATAAAAGATCTAAAGTTGATAGGTCTTAAATCTCATGATTGTCACACTCTAATGCAACAAATATTGCCCGTGGCAATAAAATCTATATTGCCGAAGCATGTAAGGTTTGCAATCACCAGACTTTGTTTCTTTTTCAACAATCTGTGCAGCAAAGTTATTGACCCTGATACTCTCGATACTTTGCAAAGAGAAGTGGTTTCTATCCTATGTCATCTTGAGATGTATTTCCCTTCTTTGTTCTTTGATATCATGGTACATCTTGTTGTCCACTTGACTAGGGAAGTGAAAATGTTGGGACTAGTTTTCTTTCATTGGATGTATCCCTTTGAACGATACATGAGCATTTTTAAAAGTGATGTTCGAAACCGTTATTGGCCTGAAGGGAGTATTATTGAGGGTTATGTGGAAAGAGAGTTTATGGATTTTTGGAATGAGTTATGTTAGTTTTAGTAACTTGTGCAAAACTGAATATAGTCTATAATTTTGTTGGAGTGATGGCCACACAAACTGATAACTAGGCTCTAAATAACCACGTAGGCTGAGGACCAGGCTCCAATGGCCAAGTAAACTACTAAAAAGGATCCTATGGCCACCCTGGCTAATGACCAACCCGATGGCCATGCAGGCTAATAACCAATCATGATGGCCACATAGGCTGATGATCGGAGCCCAATGACCACTCAAGCCAATAATTAGACCTGACTGTTAGCAAATTGATAATTGTGCCCCTATGTCCACACAGGATGATGACCAGATCAGATGTCCATGTAGATCAATGACCATAACTGATGGCCATGAATGCCTATGATTGGGATCTAATGGACACACCTGGCAATGACCGGACCTCGGTGGCCATGTAGGAGTCGATGGAAATTAACTATGTTGTCGTCCAGTACAACCAGTCACTAAAATAACCATAACCTTTGCTATACATATTCAAATTTGATAAAATTTATCTTGTTGGATTTGTATTTCAACTTTTTACATAGATATATCACTAAGACACTGAACAAGGAATAAAAAGACAATTTCTAGGGTGACTTTTGGGAAGAATGTGAAGAATAGGGGAAACCAATGATCTAACCACAAATGAATTATGGTAAGTTGCTTTTTTATTATATATCTCTCTTATCTTTTGCTTTCTCCCTTGCTCCAAATCTTTTGTGAGACTCATAAAAGGCCTCCTTCTACACCCTCTTTATCTTCTTCCACTAAAATACACTATTCATATCAATAGATCAAACATCAAGCGGCTAGAAGGTAGATTTTGAAGCTATAAGCTCAAATCCAAGCTTAGTAAATCACAAATGTGGACTCACCAAGCTTATATCTGAGACCAGTGACCTAGGATCAGATCCGAGTGATTGGAAAATCACATACAAAACTTGATTTGTTAAAAAGTAAAATCAAATATCATAAAGACATTGTAATTATCTTCTTAGTGATTCATATTGCAAATTTTGGTGGTACTAAATGCTAAATGTCAAATTTAACTTTGGTTGATGTAGTCTATTTTAGATGTATTAAAGATAATGTTTGTTCTATAATGATTTGTCATAAGATATGGTAAATTCTAAGAGTAGACATAGAGGCACAAGAGACCCAAGATTTGCCCTAGTTTCTACGACTAATGAACTATATTGTGAATTTATGACTTGATTGTTATTGCTACTTCTCACAAGTATATAGAGTACATTGAACATGATATTTCAATGATAATTCATAATACTTTCTGAGTGGTAATGAAACTCCTGGTAATGACAAGAATATTCAGGAGCATCAAAGCGTTCTTTGGGCCATCCTAGCACAAACATGTCCCAAAAGTGGGAATTTCACAAGAAGAGGTAACCTGTTCTTTTTTTAAATGTTACTGTAAAAGGGAATTCAATAATCAGAAGCTAACGTTTATTTTATCCATGTATAGGTAGATAAGATAGTTGATAGGAGAGTCGATGAAGTAGTTGATAAAAGAGTCAAGGAAGCAGTTGATAAGACACTCCATGATGCAATGAGCAAGTGGCAGGCATCTCTGATTGCCACTCAGATAGTGCTTATGGCGTCCCGCTCTACTCCTACTATAGAGGTTGGGAGTAATCTTGTAGACCCACCACCTAGCACATCTGTTGTAAGTATTTTTATGACATAGTAGCTAGTCTTTTCAAGATGATATGTTATCAAGATGATATGTATATATGTATATAACATTCTTTATGTAAATTTGTAGGGGTTGAAGCCATGCCGTCTAAAAAGTAAAGAATATGTCGTTGCAGAGGCGTCGTCTTACCCATCCCTCCTAGGGGAAATGTTTCATGGGTCTCCATTACCAGATGGTTGGGTTCGTGTGAGCCCGCTACATATATTCCCCAGTTGGATGGATCTTCCATTGCCATATGCCCACCCAGATTGTGAAATGCTTGGTGAGGCAGAAGGCGGAGTGATATTGTGGTTGAAAGAGGATGTCGTCTATACTGAAATTGTATGGTAAATTTACATTACGTTAAATTGTTAGTGTGTATATATGAGGTCAATTGATCTGAAATTATATATACAGGTTAAAATGAAGACACCCAGAGCATCTAGGCCTCCACCTCCACCTCCTACATTACCAAGTTGGGTTCCACATGACCTACCTGCCCCGTTAGGTCCTAATTGCAGGGGTATGGCAGTATGGTTAGGCGAACATGATATGAATTGCCCTATAACTATTTGTATAGATGCGGATGCTGGAGGTCAATCATACGAAAACAAACTATTTATAAAAGATATTTTGGAGTTGTTTGGCTATGATTGGTTGAATACATCTATGATAGAGCTATGGATAAGGTGAGATATTGTTTATACATCCATATACCTTGCGTAGGATCTGGTGATCTGGTTTCTTATATATTAATGCATATGTAATACATGTTTTGCAGCTACTTAGACAAGATATGTGCAGATTTTTCATTTGAACATGTAGGATTTTTTATTCCATCTTTGATTAGTCTAGTAGCTAAAGACCCTTTGTCATTTCAACAATACTGTTGTGATGCTTTTACGAATTTTGGTCAAAATAAGAAGACGGTGATAATAGCTCCATTCAATGTGGAGTAAGTTTACTTTGCTTATAATTTGGACTTAAGAAAATTACATTTTTATTGTGGATTTCGAGTTATTAATTTTTAACTTTTTTACCTCTAGGGGTACGCATTGGGAGTTACTAGTTATTGTCCCCGGAACGTTCATTGTCTATTATCTAGATCCTAAGGGGACTAAATTGAATCCAACATATGGACACACAATGAAAATGGCATTATTCCGATGAGAAATATTTCATTTTTATATCTGTTAACATTTGTTATTACATTACTATTTAATTATGCAATTTACTGTGTTACATTAACATGTAGGGGTTTACATGAGTTCAAAAAGGCTGGAGGAAAGGTCCCCAGGAAAAAGAACCAGCCAATAATTTGGGAGAACGTGGAAGTAAGTTCCCGACTCCAATATATATATTATTTATGTGAACTGTGCTTAGTTGTATTTTTTAATATTTTGTATGTTTCAATTTATAGTGTGCTACACAATACAACGGCTGGGCATGTGCATACTATGTGATGCAATTTATGCACATGATTATCAAACATGTTGCAGTGGACATCGATACCATACATGAGGTATTATATACAGTCTCATTAGATAATATGAAATATATCAATCTTATTTATATATTATAAATTATATATATACATCATTCTCTTTGCAGGTGTTTAAAACTGACCCCACTACAGATAAGGCCTTATCAGATGTACATGCTCCCTATATGATGGAAGAATTAAATGATGTAAGAGAAGAATGGGCAAAAGTCATACAAGTAGTGGGGGTTTTAAAATATAATTGGGATGTTGATAAAGATAATGACTAAAGAATGTTTATACATGTGTGAATGTGAAAACGAATGGAACTACAAGTTGCTATATGAATGTTTCTACATGTGTGAATGTAAAAATGAAAAGAACTGCATGTTGCTATATGAATGTTTCTACATGTGTGATTGTGAAAATTGAATGGAACTACAGGTTACTAAATGTGTGAAAATGAATCTTGTTAATTTTGCATGTTTGTGGCATGTTGTTGGCTGATATCAATGGATGTCATAAACCTGTATTTCAGAACTAAACAGTAGGTTTCTGCATCCTGCTGACCAGCCACAGCAGGCATGCAAATTGATAAGAAAAAAAATTAAAACATAGGCGTCGGTTATTAGTCGAAAACTGACAACAAAGACTTACAGCGTCGGTTAATAGAAAAAAAATCATCGCCTAATGTGGCCAGACAACACGGTGATATGGCATCAGTTATTTCTAAGAAATTGACACCTATGGTATCCTATATGGCGCCCTTTTGTGACGCGAAGGGTTTGGGCATCGGTTTTCCTACAGATAATTGATGCCTATAGTGCCCCTGCTGGCGCCCTTTTTGTGGCATGAAGGGTTCTGGCGTCGGTTTCCCTACTAATAATCGACACCTATAGTGCCCCTACTGGCACGTTTTGGGTGATGTGAAGGGTTCTGGCATTGGTTTTCAAACTGACAGCTAAATGTTCACCTTTTAGCGTCGCCCACATATGTTTAACTTTTTAACCGTTGCCAAAGGCCTTAAATAACCGACACCAAAGGTCGATTCTGTACTAGTGAGTCATTGTAGAGTGACTTCTCTTAATAGGAGACACCCAGGGAATGTTTCAGATAGAACAGTTTCTATTGGGTTGCCCCTCTGGAGAGAATGATGAGATAGAATACTTGATGCATGTCAAGATTCAATGGGAAGAAGGAAAATCATTTTAGTGAAATCGAGAGGATATGAGGGTATAGAGGAGTTCAAGGAACTGATAAAGGTTATATGGGATGTATACTTATACCTTCCTCGCAAGGCTAATGGTATCATGATGTTGCCATAAAGAAATAGGGAAACACAACTTTGGGGTTTCCTTGTATGTTTGGGTTTCAAGAACAACTGAGGGGTCAAGTAAAGCAAAACATTTCAAGGAATATAATGGAGAAATGATCTCAGAAAAAGATGGAAAGATGAGAACGAATTTAGGAGAAGAAATAAGAGGATCAGCTGACATTGAGAAAGGAAAATATCATAGGAAGAAGGAATCCAAATGGCCACATGATAGTGATTCAGTGACCTAGAATGGCTTGATCCTTTTGGAAAAAATGAGAAACTAGTGTGACAGTGAAATCAAGAAAACTTTATGAAATCATTAGGCATTGACTAAATAAATGGAATATTCTATTTTTATTTAAGAGATCAAACATTGCTTAATTATTACCAAAATTTGGCACTTAGACTAACGAAGACATGTAGATCATGAATTTATCATTAGTTTGTACTTTTGGTGTCAAGATGTATGTAATTAAATATTTTTAGTTTATCTTATAATTCATTTACTTAATGAAATTAAGGCATAGGCATTTATGATCATTCACTTAATCCTAACCTTAGTACCCAAGCTAATTGGAACCCAAGGAAAGTGATTTTGCTGTTGGATTTGGATTTTGAAGTTTCTTTTTATGATTTATACATAATTAGGGTTTTATCTAATTATCTTTATATATATAAATATATATATATATGTGTGTGTGTGTGTCATAACATTGTATCGTTATCATCAACATTGATTTTTTATTCCTATTAACTCGACATTGCTATCAAAAGTGTTATCTTATATTTTTATGCACGAATGAGGTCATTGTTCAAAATCACTCATTAAGTTCATTATTATAAACAATAACTTATATTCTATCATGTTATTCTTACTTTATATTATAGCCCCAATTATTATTACATATATATTAAGCATGAATTACCTCCATTTAGCTAGTACGCGTATTTAAAGTTCATTAAGGTAAAAACTAGTGCATTAGGGTTTATATGTATCCTTGTTTGGCCAAAGTATAAAGCTCGAAGCATATAAGAAACACATCCAAGGGATTAGGGTTTCTAGAGTCAAGATGTTAGGTTTTTGTATGTTACACAAGCACCTATGAATTACTTTTACTAACCAATCCCATATGTTGGTCCCAAACCGGCCCTTGCCAACCACTGAATATGTAACTACTCTTAAGCAAACAATAATGTTCACAAAAAACATCGACAACAAGATCAATGACAAAAATATCCAAGTGGAACAGTTGATATCTAGGACACACACTTGATGCACCATGTGACCTCCCTATCTACATTGATCTAATATATAAGAAAATCTAAATTGAATATAGTTCCCCATTTAAACATGAAATGGGGGGAATGATCATGATGGTGGCCTAGATTGCATAGCAATGGGCGGAAGGATGGGTGTCTATGAATAGGGGAATAATCCAAATACATTTATGAACAAGATAAAATATGATGCACCTAAAAGATGTATGAAAATAAAATAAATATCTTCTAATGCCTATTGTAGGGTGTAATGATGCACACAAAACATGACTCATCCTATGAGGAAGAGAAAAGGTGTGTACATGAATAATATTTCCACTTTATTCTTATCTATTGCATAAATTGAATATGAGATTTTTAACTTAGGAATCATTCTCCTCCTTTTCTCCTCTTTTTATTTACTTTTAAAATACTTCTCTGCCCCATATTTTAGCAAGATAAATAGTTGATTCTTGGGCTTTTTCACTATATTATTTTCCTTTGGAGAAGGAGTAAGGTTGTAGGTTTTTCTTATCGCTTTCTAAATGGAGAAAACTAAAGTGGATAATAGAGATACACCTTATGCAATGTGCAAAAATGAATTTAATCTATATGCAAGAATTGTTATGTAAAATATAATTTCTCAAATGAGATGATATGCATATTCTTTTTAATGCAACTGAAGAAAAACAAACTATATGTTGCCTAACATGCCCTATAATTAAAAAAAAACTTGAATGAAAGGTGGATGAAATCACATAACTAAGAGACATTTTCTTTCCTGACCACGATATGTCCCTCTCCCATTAAGTTGTGTAAAATGGTGACCTTAGAATTTATTTCTAAAACTTGCATTAAAGATCATGTTACTATTTGGTTGGTTTGGACTCAAATATTCTCATCATAACACAAGCCATTGGGTTAAATTAGGTATTTTATTCATTTAGTATGTCTTCAAGTTGACTAATCCAATCAATTACTCAAGTTAGTTCCATATTAGACATAGAACATTAGTTTACATGGTAGGAAATTAAGACAAATTCAGACTTTTAAACAAAATGAAATTCACTTTAAAAGGATTGAGTATATTCTTTTTACTATAAATATGCAATAATAACATGATGAAAAGAAAATAACAAATATGTAAACTAACTAAGATAGATAAAAGATGATGTAGGAGAAACCCACTCCATCACCTCTAATTTTGAATTCGACTATGCCATGTGGAACGATAGTACTAGATGATCAGTATGATGGTAGAAGGCCCTACAAGACTTGTGATTTAGTGAATAATATTTCTGATGAATTATGGGGGCTGAGTGGGCATGTCTGGTGGTTTAGGATATCTAGAAAAACATCCCTGACTCTAGTAGTGATTAAATAGTGGTTGTTGGTAATGTTTGATGTGTTGTAGGTGTGTGTGAATGTTCTCCTAGTTGATCATGAGAAAAGGCGCATTGTCATAGATCGCCTAGTGTTGATACAATATTTTATCTTGAATTACTTGGAGTTGAGACTGAGTATCTGACTACTGTCATTTCCCATTTTCTATGGTTTGCATCATCCTATAAATTCCCTCCATGGAGAAAGAATCTCCTGGTGTTGGAAGTGTTGGAGTTGAGGATCTTGAAGTTTCATGTTGGCAAGGGATGTGGTGCATGTGTTGGTGTGCTACAAAAGGAGTATAAGTCTCCTCTTTCTCATCCTCCTCTACGTCTTCTTCTTCCTCATCCTTGCTCTCTTCCTTCTCTTCTCATTGCGTATGACTTCCTCTCCCTCCATTGGCTAGGGAAGGTGTCCCACGCCTCTTAAAAGGAAGATGGGGTCTGGAAGAACCCTCTCCCATATATGTATATCATGACTAAAGACATATGCTAGTTTATGATGAAGCCTTGTGGAAGTGTGTCCATCTGTCTCCATGTCATGTTGTAGCATAAATCATATGGGGTGAATCGTATGTCACCCATGTTACATTCATATATGGCATTGAAGTTGGCTAACATGAGGTCGTGGTCGGTATTGAAAAGCTGAAATTTAACCCAAATGGCTTCCCATCCTTCCCCATTCTTGGGATGCAGTAGATATCTGACATGGTGTGAAACTCATGGAAGAGGTTTCAGTTCCCACCGCACCTTTCCTGGTGCATACTCACTGGAGGTTCTCAGTGAACCCAGTCTCGACGAGGAAGGCTCGATCCCCATACCGAGTGGGTACAATATCCTACATTTGTAGCATCATGTAGTGCTTATTTTGGCCGTTATCAGTGATCCTTTTTGTCTTAGGAACCAAATAATGTGGAATAAGGGAGTAGGATGATACTTGACATCCAACCACCATTTCTTCTACTTGAAGAATAAAGAGAGAAGGATAACAAAGGATCTCAGAGAATATTTTTGATAGCCAGAATGCTTTATTCAATGCTTATGGACGTAGTTTGCTTGTTGTAATAGAGGGGAGTTCTTGTGTGAGATTTCAAATCACCCACGATCCCTTTCGATAGTTGATGGCTTCCCTGGCTGTGTTGGGTCGGTGCCACCAACCTTGTGCCAGTGTTACATATGGTTTTGTCAGTCAATATGATCGTTAATGCCAGTCATTGATACTGACATTTCTGGGTTGTCTATGTACATACCTATGTATAACCCAACATCGACAATATTGATAGATGTCGATGGTATTGACCCAAACATAGAGTGTGGGGATTGATGCCTCTAATCATTTTCTTTTCTTACTCGTGGTCACTAGTTTTAGTGCCATATAACTGGTCTTCCTGAGTCGATACTACCGATAGGGGTGTTAGTAGTACCGATGTGACTTTTGGGTGCCTCTAACTTGCTTCTCAGTGCTACAAACACCCACTGTAGGTGCCACAAAAACTCTCGTTGGTACCACCGAGACAAATCTTAGTATTACCAAGTTGATTTTCCTATAGCATCAGAGTTTTGCTCAAAACGTTTTGGTACCACTGACACAACTGTTGGTGGTGGCACCAAGCTGAGACATTTTCTTGCTACCCTTGAGTTGGTTTACTTGGTACCACTGAGATTCTACTCAATGCTATCAACATGAAATTGTTGTGCTACTGTTGAAAAATATCAAAATGTGTCAGAGCTACTGACATAGACTGCCTCTTCACGACTTTAAATGGTTAGGATTTGGTGCCACCGACTTGCATGTCGGTGGTATTGAGACTTCTCATAAAGTTACTATCCCTCTATTGGTTGTGAGTGCTATTGACATAGACTATTCATGCACACTTAATAAAAAGAACAAGGCTCCATTTCATTCTTGCACAAAAATTGAAGTAAACTACCAAAATAAATTGAAAAGAACACAAACTATCAAATGGAAATTAAATAAGAAAATAAAAAGTGGGTTCCCTCCCATAAGTGCCTTGTTTAACGTCGCAGGATTGAAAACAAAAAATGACTCAAAAAAGGTCTAAAATTTTTGGTTCATCCTGCTCATGAATCACCTCTCCCCCAAAGTTGTGCTTCAGGTATTGTCCATTGGTCTTGAACATCTTTGCCCCCATCACTTATCTCTATTACTCCATGGGGAATGTTTTTACCACCACGTGTGGTACACTCCATCTTAACTTTAATTTTCCCAGATGCAGCTTCAACCTGGAATTAAACAATAACGCATGTTGCACCGATGACAATGTCCTATGTAAGATGGGGCAATAATGGGTTGTTCTGTCCTTGTTAATCCTCGAGTTTTCATAATTGTCAAATGTAATCTCATCCAATTCATTTAGTTTGAGTTTGCATTTTTCCCTTGCAATGATAGATCAATGTTTAACTTCTTCAAATCTCACTTAGCCATGTACTCCAATTACATAGACAAGTGACATGCTAGGTCGTAGACTAATATGTAGGGGTTGTTTCAATAAGGGTTTTAAAATCTGTCCTATATGCCCAAAGGGCATCATTTCATTGCATGCTCCAATTTGTTCTATTGAGATAGAAAAACTTTTCGAAGATCATTTTGATTTCCCTATTTGACCCCTCTGCTTGGTCTTGGGTTTGAGGGTGGTATGGAGTGTCTACCCTATGCTTCACTCCATATTTTTCAATAGCTCTCCAAATTTCCCATTCATAAAATTGGATTTGTCATCACTAATAATCATTATGGGCACTCCAAACTTTTAGAAAATATTCTCCTTTACAAAATAGAATACAACATGTGCATCATTAGTGCAAAGGAATTTCTTCCACCCATTTTGACACATAATCCACAGTGAGAAAATTATATAAATTAGAGTTAGAATATAAGAAAAGCCCCATTAAATCAACTCCCCAACGATTAAAAAAATCTCAACCTCATGAAAAGTACGGAGAGGCATTTCATGTTTCCTAGAAATGTTTCTCGTGTGTTGACACATATCACACTTCCTAACAAAGTCGAAAGCATTCTTAAAAAATTGACAATAAGATCCACTCTGTAAAATTGTGTCAGTCTTCCTTGAGATAGAATAGTGTCCTCCAATGGGCATAGAGTGGACATGAGAAAGGATGCTATCAAAATCACACTCACGAGCTCATATCCTTAAAATATCATCATGACACTGCCTAAGCAAGATAGGGGCATCTTAAATGTAATACTTCAAGGAGCGGAAAATTGCTTCTTTTCATGATTCTACTTATTATCATATGAATTACTTATGGATCAATTATGACTCATTTATATAAATATACATGATTTTATGACCATTTTCTTGGATTTATGTTGACGTTCTTTTCATTTTAGGAAATTTGAGTATCTACTGATCAACTTGGTGCCACCGACCATCTTGTTGGTGGCACTAACACCTCAACCAAATAGTCGAATATGCAAAGCAACATTGGTGGTATCGAGAGGTAACTTAGTGTTATAGAGCATGTTCTAGATGGCATCAAGACACATACTTGTTGGTATTGATAGAGGGTCCAGACAACATCTGGGATGAAGATTAATTATCTTGGTTCAACCAACAATATAATCAACAATATTGATTCCAACATCTAAACACTCATGAGAATCAAATCAGTGCTTCTGACATGTATGTTGGCATTACTGCTGCACATTAAGAAGAAAAAAATGGTCAACTAACTCAGTACCACCAATGCCTAACCGGTGGTATTGACCCAGTGTGATCAGTGCAGATCTAAGATTAAGTCAGATCCATCAGATGCAAAATAAGTGAGTGTTAGGCCTCACTTATGACCTAAGGAGGGCAGCCAAAGACTAGACATATGGAAGCTGATCCTTAGGGAGTGTATGTGAAGGAGATAGCAACCAACAAGATGATTTGGGCACTTTTGGAGGACAAAGTTGCAGCCAGAAAGCTGCTGAGCATGATGTTTGACAAAAGGGATTGTCGAGACAAATTCTTCAAGAGTTTGCTATCAATTTTCTAATTATTTGCTTCTCTTTCACCTTTTCTTCTTACTTTGATCTGATGAGAAACATGCGGGGCTAAACCCCTCTTTTTCCTATGACCTACCTGGGAGTAGCCCTACACATCAGTGTAAATGAATTTGATGATTATATAATATAGTTTACTTTTGTTTTAAACTTGAATCTACAATATTATGAATGATTTTCTTATGCTTGATCAACATAATCAACATATCATATTTCCACTTGTTTTCGGGGAGGGATTAGGATTCAGAAAACTCTTATTATTCATAAGATAATAATGCCCTTTGAGAGAGGGCTAAAAGTTATGCAAGAACTACCCAGAGGAATTTACTATTCACTTGAACTAAGTTACTGACCGGCCTTTTTCACGCGTCCGGAAATGAACGCGGGACGAAGGAAGGAATCAAGCTTTAAATTTATAAACCGAAACCTTCTAGGCCCCCGCAACTTTTATTACGGGGTCGAAGTAGATATACGGGGTTGAACACAGGGACGTGGTGACGTTTAGGACGCCACAGATCTCGTTCTTTAGTCAGATAAGCCAAGACGATAGTCGATAAAAGCAAATGCTAGAACTAGTCTAGCAGGTTGTCACGATATAAAACAAAACAAAGAAAACAAAACAAAACAAAACATAGCTCGTGAGTCTACTAACTAGAGAAAGAGAGTTCTTGGCTATGTAACCACAAAAGGGGCAGTCTATGCACTCGTTCTCAGGCGTAGACAACCCTCGAACACCCAAGCAAGTATCTAGCACGCACAACAGCATCTGTCCTGTGGGGTCATCCCACTCGCTCTCGCGATGCGTGACTAAAACCATCAACGATATGCCATTAACCCTCTCTCAAGGGATGACATATCAACACCTCAGTATATGCTAAGTTCCCTCTCGGGTCTTAGGATATTATGGGGTGTTAGGAACAGAATACCTTGGATCGTCCTCCTCTCAGGTTCAGATCCAAACTATCATCTCTTAGCTATTTCTACAACGGATCTCTCAATACAGGCAGAAATAGCAGTTCAAGCGAGTAAGAGATCAACCAAACTAGCAATCATAACTTGGAAAGAGAAAATAGAACATGCAACATACTAGATCTGATATGAATCTACTTGCTTAAGGCAAAAGTATATAAACATGCCCAGATCGGGCTGCATAGCCAAGAAGGAGCTAACTAGCCATAGACAAGCATAGCTGGCACCGAACAAAGATGGATAAACATCGTTTGTACAAGAAACAAAGGAATGCAGTAGGATGAAAGAGAAGAGGGGAGAGATATAGCTCGTAGAGGAGAGGTGGCTCTCGCTCCTTGGCCTCCGTGCAGGCCGGATCTCGCCCCTTGGGTCTTCTCTTTGTCCCTCTGGACTCCTCGGTTCTCTCTCTCTCTCTCTAGACCGTATCGGGCAGCAGCCGTGTCGGGCGGCGGCCGTATCGGGCGGCGGGCGTATCGGTCGGCGGGCGTATCGGGCGGCGGGTGTATCGGTCGGCAGGCGTATCGGGCGGCAGGCGTATCGGTCGGCAGGCGTATCGGGCGGCAGGCGTATCGGGCGGCGGCCTTTGGGGAACCCGACACACTAGCTCCTTGGTCTAGGAACTAGCTCTTGCAGGGTCCTTCCTCCAGCCCTCGGCTCCCTCCAGCTCCGAAGAAGTATTCTTGTAGACTGGCAGCTGCTATTTATAGGCAGCAAGTTGATGTAAGTTGTAGCTTTTATTGGTCCATGTGTCCTTCATCTGTGGCTTCAATCTTGAGGAACCAGGTCGGCCAATATGACTGTCACTCGACGACCGTATCGGGCAACTGTATCGGGTAGCCGTATCGGTCGGCGGCTGTATCGGTCGGCGCACCCGTATCGGTCGGCGCACCCGTATCGGTCGGCGCACCCGTATCGGCCAGGCCATATCGGACGTCTTTGTCGGGCGGCCATCTCATCCAGACCATATCAGGCAGCTATATCGGGCACCCGTATCAGGCAGCCATATCGGCCAGCTGCTGCGATTCTTGTCTTTTCCTGGTCTGGTACTTGAAAGTCCCAAAATTGGCTAGTTTCGGTGCCTACAAGTCTAAAACAGGCTAATTAGCTACATTATTGGCTATTTTCACTACATTATCTAATGGAGAGATAGAAAACATAAAACATGAACAAAAGAGTGCATATTAAGACTAAAGTGGCACAAAACTATAGATAAAATGCATAGAAAATATGCGCTAATTTGGGTGTTATCAACTACCCCAAGCTTAAAACTTGCTTGTCCTCAAGCAAGACTGTGCTCAAAGAACAAAAAGATAACATCCAAATTAAGCTTGGCAATAGATGATAAGGTTAAGAAAAAAAATAGTTTAAAGCATCAATACTCTTGATCCATGTCATTTCAGAACAAACCCCCACCAAACAAGCACAATCCTGCCAAAGTAAGATCAAAGAATTTCCAGGCAAGATTAAGCGAATTCACTATAGCCTGCCAATACTCATGAGGGTTTGAATCATAATTATTTGATCATGAAAGAGTTGTCACTTAGGTGATCATGCGGGTGATGAGTAATGAGCCATCACCATGAATCCATGCATACCAATCAGGAATACCATGCCTCTCACTTATTCGTGTCCTAAGAATTAAAGCAAAAAGACTCTAATGACTTCTGAGGATCCCGATCTACGTCAGGTTGGTCCATGTAGCGAGCAACAGTCCCTGCAGTCCAAACCAGTTGGTCCAAAGCAGTGAGATGAACTCCTCGTACTGCACCCAAACCAACCCTGCTACTGAGATGATCTCATGGGTCACCTAGGGGGTTCCTAGTGACTCTCTAATGAGCTTTTAGAGTGGTACTACCAGGCACGACATATCTGCATTCATGAGCGCAGTCATACACCAGCTGGGCACCATCCTCAACTCTCCTAAAAGAGAAAACAAGCGCTCATTTATTGTTCACACTCAGGCTTTTGTCATCTGCATTCTATTTTTAGGCTTGGGTGAGAACTATATAGATATTTTTGGGATTTTGTGGGCGGCCAAGCCTCTTTTGCACATTTTTATATTTTCATCTTTTTGACTCAATCTAATGTGAGAAGGCACGTAGTCCATCAAGGAGAAACATTTCATCTTGATCATAGCTCAAAACTCATCATGATCCGCTTGATACCTGTGTGAGAATATAGCAATTATGATTCAAGAATCCTTAGAATAGAGGCAAACTTGTGAATCCACAGCTAGGTTCTTTGATCAGGTTTTAGCTCATTCCAACGGTCCTTTACCATGGATTTGCCATTCACGACACAGATCAAGGGAATTTAGCTTTAAGATATGAAAAAGGGACATAACCTTAGATTTATTACCAAACTCAAGGAAAGAGTCAAAGAGCAAGTCAAGCAAGAGGTCAAGCAATTTTTAAGATAAAAATTGTGCATCTAGGCATATAATCAAGCATTTATCTATTAGATTCGCACCATATAGCCATAATTGCAAAGCTAAAAAGCTGAAAATTTTGAAAATTTAAGACTAAATGCAGGAAATAGACATGCATGCAAGAAGGGTGAAGAGAAAAGAGGGGCGAAGCCTACCACCCCAAGCTTAAAATTTTGCTCGTCCTCGAGCAAGTCTCAAACTTGAAATAGTGAGGCAGGAATGCATGAGTTTAACGACATTTATTGAAGTTCTAAAGACGATGCATGGGTGCAAGGATATCAAAATAGTTAGAGGAAAGAAATTAACCAACAAGAACATGAAAAGCAAAATTTATTGTAATAAAAGGGCGGGAGGGTGGGTAAGAGAAAAGGGGGTGGCTGCCCCACGATACCGACACTGGGATCCCAAATTCTGAGTTTTGGGACCAGTGTCACCTGTGTCTTGCCGACGGGTTCCGCCACATAATATGAGTAGAATAGGAGGATGTGTAGGCCCTGCCGAGTCTGAAGAAGAAAAGTAAAATCTGGCGACTCGGTGAAGTCATCTTTGTGCTGGAAGTGGCTTGAACTGCATTGGGATGAATTCTTCAGCATTTCATCCTCAGGGTACCTTTCATTATATGATTCTAAAAATGAAGGACCTGGGATGTCGACACAGGATGAGATAGATGAGAGAGGTTGGACGTTATCTTGAGGACTCATATCTTCTCTCTCCATCTCTGCACTTGAGGTTGGATGCTCAGATAAATCTTCATGTACTGTCTGACTCATCCAATCATCTTCTAAGCAAAAAGTACCCCCTGAAGAATCTATTTGTGGTTCTACCACCCCAAGCTTATCACCTGGCATAGAGTCAGGGGTGTCTTCATGCTCAGCAGCCATGTTGTAGTGAACCGTCCATCCTACCCCCTTGACGTCCACCAAGCCTTGTGAAGGTATGGTGGCGAATGATGGCTCGTGCTGCTCCAACTCGTCTTCATTACTATACTCACTGCTCCATGTCGAGCAGCTGTCATCGTCGTCGTCGTCGTCGAACAAATTGTTCCAGACCATGGTTGATGTACTGCTCAAAGCGAAGTGACAAGTCTCAATATGAGAAATGTCACTCTGGTCTGGTTCAATATCTGACTCTGGTTCCTCAAACCAACCTTCTGGCTGTGAGGAAACTTGGCTTTTAGAGTCTTCACCATCGTCATCATAGACCCATTCATGCCTATGACTCATATCTTCCATTGGTTCATCAGCTGGGTCATCTGGATAGAATGAAGGGCTTCCCCAAGTGGGTTGGTCTTCACAGAAAAATCCTAGCGAATCCAGTTGATGCTCTGAATAGGATGGTGAGATATACTCCGATTCATATCCAATGGAATGGCCTTGATGACTAACGTCTTCATTATCCCGTGATGGCATTTGTAATTGGATTGTAACCAAATCGATGAGCTCTTGGAGCCTCTTGCGTTGTTCAACATCTTTATCATGAAGTTGTTGTACTTGAGCAGCAATGCTTTCGAGACCCGTCGATTCTGCCATGCACATCGGTTGCTGACCTGCTATACCAAACTGATGTGCTTGAATGAATCCTCGCTCAACAGTTTGAACTAGACTTCTATTGCAGTCTGCAGCCTCGGTGCCTACTTTGAGATGACGATCCTGCTCTTCTAGCAGTTGTTGCATGGGATCGACATCTTCTTAGAGATGAGGGGCTAAGGAGGTGAGTGCTTGAATACTTTCCCTAGCCAACTCCACTGCCTTAATCAGTTCTTGATCCCATGATAGCATGGGGGTCGATGGTTGACTGGCAGTCTCCTTTGTTGGAATTTCAACATATGACGACGGTGGAGGTGAGTATAACTCGACTAGTTGCAGAGCACGACCTTCAATTATTTGCCAGCAGTCAGAACTGCGGAAAAACTCGGGAGGACAGGTGGACAAGATGACTTGTCTTGCGGAAGCAAGGTCCATGGCTGAAAAAAAGGTATGAGAAAAAGAAAAGTGATTTAGTATATATGAACAAGTATGTGTAAAGCAAGAGGAAAACTATTCATGTATATACAGACTTATAGTGACAGAACAAAAATCTACTAGGCGTGTAACGTGGAAAACCACGTCCCCGGCAACGGCGCCAAAAGTTGACCGGCCTTTTTCACGCGTCCGGAAATGAACGCGGGACGAAGGAAGGAATCAAGCTTTAAATTTATAACCTGAAACCTTCTAGGCCCCCGCAACTTTTATTACGGGGTCGAAGTAGATATATGGGGTCGAACACAGGGATGTAGTGACGTTTAGGATGCCACAGATCTCGTTCTTTAGTCAGATAAGCCAAGACGATAGTCGATAAAAGCAAATGCTAGAACTAGTCTAGCAGGTTGTCACGATATAAAACAAAACAAAGAAAACAAAACAAAACAAAACAGAGCTCGTGAGTCTACTAACTAGAGAAAGAGAGTTCTTGGCTATGTAACCACAAAAGGGGCAGTATATGCACTCGTTCTCGGGCGTAGACAACCCTCGAACACCCAAGCAAGCATCTAGCACGCACAACAACATCTGTCCTGTGGGGTCATCCCACTCGCTCTCGCGATGCGTGACTAAAACCATCAACGATATGTCATTAACCCTCTCTCAAGGGATGACATATCAACACCTCAGTATATGCTAAGTTCCCTCTCGGGTCTTAGGATATTATGGGGTGTTAGGAACAGAATACCTTGGATCGTCCTCCTCTCAGGTTCAGATCCAAACTATCATCTCTTAGCTATTTTTGCAACGGATCTCTCAATACAGGCAGAAATAGCAGTTCAAGCGAGTAAGAGATCAACCAAACTAGCAATCATAACTTGGAAAGAGAAAATAGAACATGCAACATACTAGATCTGATATGAATCTACTTGCTTAAGGAAAAAGTATATAAACATGCCCATATCGGGCTGCATAGCCAAGAAGGAGCTAACTAGCCATAGACAAGCATAGCTAGCACTGAACAAAGATGGATAAACATCGTTTGTACAAGAAACAAAGGAATGCAGTAGGATGAAAGAGAAGAGGGGAGAGATATAGCCCGTAGAGGAGAGGTGGCTCTCGCTCCTTGGCCTCCGTGCAGGCCGGATCTCGCCCCTTGGGTCTTCTCTTTGTCCCTCTGGACTCCTCAGTTCTCTCTCTCTAGACCGTATCGGGCAGCAGCCGTGTCGGGCGGCGGCCGTATCGGGCGGCGGGCGTATCGGTCGGCGGGCGTATCAGGCGGCGGGCGTATCGGTCGGCGGGCGTATCGGGCGGCAGGCGTATCGGTCGGCGGGCGTATCGGGCGGCGGGCGTATCGGGCGGCGGCCTTTGGGGAACCCAACACACTAGCTCCTTGGTCTAGGAACTAGCTCTTGCAGGGTCCTTCCTCCAGCCCTCGGCTCCCTCCAGCTCTGAAGAAGTATTCTTGTAGGCTGGCAGCTGCTATTTATAGGCAGCGAGTTGATGTAAGTTGTAGCTTTTATTGGTCCACGTGTCCTTCATCCATGGCTTCAATCTTGAGGAACCAGGTCGGCCAATATGACTGTCACTCGACGACCGTATCGGGCAACCGTATCGGGCAGCCGTATCGGTCGGCGGCCGTATCGGTCGGCGCACCCGTATCGATCGGCGCACCCGTATCGGCCAGGCCATATCGGGCAGCCATATCGGGCGTCTTTGTCGGGCGGCCATCTCATCCAGACCATATCAGGCAGCTATATCAGGCACCCGTATCAGGCAGCCATATCGGCCAGCTGCTGCAATTCTTGTCTTTTCCAGGTCTGGTACTTGAAAGTCCCAAAATTGGCTAGTTTCGGTGCCTACAAGTCTAAAACAGGCTAATTAGCTACATTATTGGCTATTTTCACTACATTATCTAATGGAGAGATAGAAAACATAAAACATGAACAAAAGAGTGCATATTAAGACTAAAGTGGCACAAAACTATAGATAAAATGCATAGAAAATATGCGCTAATTTGGGTGTTATCAGTTACTAAACTACTATAGAAGTAGTATGTCTTAGTTTGGGTAGTACATTATGTTGTGGGAGTGGGTAATGCATGCTATGGGTCTTTATTTCAGAATTAAGGAGATTAAGTATAGGTGAAGAGAATTCAGATACATTGTGTGTCATAGTGAAAACACAAGTATTAGGGAATTCATTAAATCTTGCCTGCAACCAATTTAATTTAGTCTTTCTAGATTCTTTCTTTTATTGAAATAACCTCAATCAATTCTTTCTTTAGCCTAGATGATTAGGTTTCAATTAGTAGTAGTTTTTGGTGAACAACTCCTAGAGTTCAACAACTCAAGCCTCTTTGGCCTATAGTACACAGCACATGCACTTGGGTATTACACACATGTTATACATGTGTTAATTTTTTGGTGCCATTGTTGGGAAATCGGAAACACCAGTATTATAAGTGTTTTAAGTGGTCACTCCAGGCCATTTTTATTTAATGTTTTTAATTTTTCTTTAAGTAGAAAATCTTTGTTTGATCATATCATTAGTTTTATGTGTTCTTATAGTAGAAAATTGTATTTTCAAGTGCTAGTGCATGGTCCATGCCCAAACTATAGATTATGAAGGATGAACTCTTTTTTTGTAGAACAATAGGAGAATTTGCACAAAGAACAAAAGTTTGTAGCTTCATCTGAGACACTCATCCAAACTTGTCCACCACTGGCAGATCAAGAATAAACAACAAACATGTTGCAAAATAGCGATGATTAGGTGGATGATTTGCAAGACTGTTATAAGGAACAAGTGGTCTGGGAGAAAATCAAGACATTATTAGTAACAACTCAATTGGGACCTGTAAAATGCAGACAATGAATGTGAGTAGTTGTAAAATCGATCTAGGGCTGGTGGCATTAATTAAATATGGGGTGTTTAATTGACATATCTGTGAGGATCCAATGACACATATAAATTACTTGTGGAAAGTTATGACATGCTAAAGTTTGACAAGGTTCCAACCATAATTACATACCTGAGGCTATTCTCATATCGTCTTTCAGATAAAGGCACAGTTACTCAGTTGACTTCTGGAGCCAATCGACACATAGGACGAGATGACAAATTCCTTTTTTGAGAGGTATTTTCCATCTGAAAAGACCAACGAGTTAGTAGGAATGATATATAACTTCAAACAATAGAATGAAGTTTCCTACTCTAAGGAATGGGATATATTGCATAATATGTTAAGGAAAGTCCCTCATCACAATATTGACTTATTTTTCTAGGTGAAGATATTTTACTATGGCTTGCATAAAGGATGAAAGAACTACTCTTGACAGTGCAAGGGCATGTTTTTTCCCGTACAACAAGGAAACAAGATGTCATGAGATTCCAAAGAACATAGCCAAGAATTTGTCTTGGGGATAGGAGCGTGAAGTACCACATGAAGTGTCATGGAATCATGGGAAGTCATGGAACTTAGAGCCTAGATGGAACAACTTAAAAAAAGTTGGACCAGAAGACCTACACCTCATCTGTAGGTGAAGAGGAGGATCAGACGTACTTAAGATGATAGAACAACAAGGGAAACAATTAATATTCATGGTAGAGGGATCCTAAACTCTCACGGAAGGGCTTTAAAATTTTTTAGCATAACCCATTGTAGGTATAACAACCTCCACAAGAATAGGTCAACACTCCACATCAGAATCAACATGAAGGGGGTCCAAGCAATGTGGACATGTTAGAGGACATGTTTGGAAACCTTATGACCATATATCAAGCATACATAACAAAGAATGAAATATACTTGGATCAATCAAAGAGGAACTGATTGAATCAAGGATCCCAAATCCATAGTCTAACAATCAGATTTCACAGATAGAATCATATGTGGAAGCAATTAAGAGGCCTACTCAGTAGGGATTTCCAAGTAACATTGACATTCTACATAATAACCAACATGTCAAGGCAGTCATACTACATAGTGGTAAAGTGCTAGACAAAGAGTAGGCACTAAATGTAGAGCATAACACACCACCATATGAGATTGTGATTTTGATAAATAAAGCATCTTCAGAGCAGCTAGTAGACTCCATACAATGAGAAGAAGCTCTAGAGGAGGATGTAAGGGAAGCCAAAAAACATCAAAGTCCATTCATTCTTCCCCAACAATGCAAGAATGTAATTCCCATGCCATTTTCCAATAGTTTGAAGGCCAATAAGGTTGATTAAGAAGTTTCTTGATGTTTTTATGAAACTCCACATCAGCTTACCTTCAGTGGACGTTGTTAAATAGATTCCTTCCTATGACAGGTCATATGTTGTGGTACTATCAGAATAAGTCAGCCATTGATACAAAGAAAGTTACCATATAAGTGTCATGACCCAGGGTGTTCCAATATACCGTGCTTCATTAACACTATCAAATTTGGTTAACGTTATGTGATTCAGGAGCAAGCATAAACCTCATGTTATTGACAAAATTCAAGAATCTCCGGCTTACAGAATCAAGAAAAATCAATAAGACAATATAGCTGACAAATAATTCAATTGTTAAACCATTAGGCATATGTGAGGATATCCTTGTGAAGGAAGACAAGTACATTTTGCCAACAAATTGTGTAGTTATGGAATTTCAAGATGACTATGGAAATGCATTATTGCTAGTTAGACCACTTTATGCTATGTATGATATTATTTTGAAAATGGGTAGAGTAGATTGACATTGGGTATTCAAGATGATCAATTTAAAATAAAGTTTCCCAACCCATAAGTAGGCACAATGTCATCTTGTTCAACATACTAATAATGAGGTGTCTCTACTCTTAGGGAGACCATTTATTGATATGGCACACATCATGACACAGGGGGACCAAGGCACACTGGAGGTGGAGATTATAAAATAGATAAATAAAATTTCTTTGGAAAAGTCTATGAAATATCCCAAGAAACCAAAGGATGATGTTCACCCACCAACAATCACAAATACAATTTCTTTTACTATCACTCATGCTTATCCATATTTACCTTTTGAATCTTGTCTTATGAATATAGTGGATGATTTCACAACTACCATATGTTGGAAAAGTGTGTCTAAAGGAATTTCCATGATTTTATACAAAACCATTTGAGGATCTAGGACCGCCACCACATCCACTAGTACCATCCTTGTGAGATGGAATTGAAGTCATCACATCTAAAGTACACATCTTTGGAGGTAGATCATAAGCTTCCAGTGATAATTTCTACATCACTGAGTCTTTAAGAGGAGGAACAATTGTTGGTGGTCCTTAAAAACCATCAGGCTACATTCTGGTGGTCTATTGCTGACATAAAGGGAATTCCCTCTACATTATGCAAGACAAGATCCACATTGAAGAGGGAGAAAAGCCGGTGGAATGACCTTAATGGAATCTAAACCCCATCATGACTGAGGTGATAAAGAAGGATGTAGTATAACTTTTGTTAGTAGTTAATATTTATGCTATTTTAGATTCTAAATGGGTCAGTATGACTCAATTATTTCTTAAGAATGGGGGTATAACTATGAACTACTAGTACTGCTAGCAAACTAGTTTCAACTAGGTTAATGACAATGAGTTTGCATTGATTACTGTCGTTTGAATGCTGCCACATTGAAGGACCATTTTCTCTTACCATTTATTGACCAGATCCTTGAGAGGCTCTCAGTATGCTCACACGTGATTTTTAGATGATAATTTAGGGTATATCCGGATTTCCATTGAACTACATGATCAAGAGAAGTCATCCTTAACTTTCCCCTATGGTATGTTTTCTTATCATGGCATGCCCTTTGGACTTTGTAATGCCCCTATGACTTTCCAGTGATGTATGATCGCCATTTTCTCTGACATGGTAGACCATTGTCTTGAGATTTTTATGGGTAAGTTTTTGGTATATGGAGAGCCTTTTGATGTCTGCATTTCAGTCTTGATAAGGTTTTATAGATATATGAGGCCACTCATCTAGTCTTGAACTAGGAGAGGTGTCACATGATGGTGAGTGAGGGAATGGTGTTGGGATGTAAGGTGTCCAACAAGGAGATGTAAGTCAATTTGGTAAAATTCGATGTGATTCCCAAACTTCCTCCACCTTCTTTGATGAAAGAAGTTAGTAGTCTTTTCGATCATGTGGGTTTTTACCGTTGATTCTTATATGATTATTTCAAAAACAGCAAAACCCTTTTCGTGTTGTTGGAAAAGAATCAATGCATTAATTTTTATCTGTCTTCTATGTCTCAAATCATTCTTCATCAATCTCTCATACATAGCTAGCCACATGAAGGACTTCATACATTGTGGGACCTTGCTTTTCCAGATTGAAATCCATTGTCCTGACATTGGACTTGCTTCAAACCTAGAAACATTTGGCATACATTTCTAGTGGAGAAACATCCATGTATATCTACCACCCAACACCACTCATCCCTTCCATATTTTGCATGTTATGCAGGCGTAAGCTTGATTTTTCTCCTTGTCTTTGACACAAACCATGCTTCTAGGAAGGTAATGCCCCATTCCTTGTCCCCTTTCTCCATGAAAGCCACAATGAGGTCCTTCATGTTCGAGGGTATTGTTTTACAATGGCATTCCTCTGGATGTTTATCTTTGCATATAAATCTATCCTTCCATGTACTTGTTCCCTTCCCATTGAATAATATTTTTATAGTATTTTCTTTCACCATACTCTCCTAATTCCAAAAGTAATAACACATCATTGTCATGTTTCTAGTAAAGCTTGTTCTTATGAAATCCTTGTCTACCGTGAGTTGTACCCAGTGAAAGTTCCTTATCTTGACAAAGTCTAAAGTATGTTTCGTAAGCAAGGCCTCATTTTTTGCCTGATCCAATTTGATCCTCAAACCACCGCCCATCTATTCTCAGTGTGATTATCTTACTTCATACCAAAGGTTGCATCCCACATGTTCCTTCCCTTCTAGTCCACATGAACTTCTGTATCAGTTGATAGATCCACTTGCATGTTGATATTGGAAAGTTTGTTGTTTGCATAACATAGTAGTAGTTGGACTAAAAAAGCATTGTTACAATGATCATGTCTACCTTTGACAGGGTTTGTTAGACAAACCTCCTATCTTATTCTAAATTTTTGTGGGCAAGTCCATTAAATTTCCTTTGAGTTTCTTCCATGCACTATCAACACCCCCAACATGCCTACTAAGGTTTAAGACTTCAGCTATCCTAGTGATTTGAAACACTCTCCTTCTGATGAACCTTGGTGTGTTATAGGATAAGAAGAGGCTGGATTGACCCTTTGAAAAATGATGTACCCATGCATTTTTCAAAGTCTTCAAGAGCTTCATCATCACTCTAGATTGGTTTAACAAGGTCTCTCTGAACAAACTTATATCATCCATGAACATGATGTGTAAGATGTTGGTCTTCTTCATGTACACCCTCGTATCTTTCCACATATGCTCATGTGCCCCATGCACGATTTCCTGGCTTAGTTGGTCCAAGTAGAGGACAAAGATGCATGGCAAGAGTGGGTAGCCTTGCCTCACTCCCCTTTATTGGTTAACCGGATTGAGTTGTTCCGCATTCCATAGGATTGTGGTGCTACCTGTGGAGATGACATGCATAATGATATGTATTATTACATCTGCAGAAATTGATGTCCTCCTTAGTGTGTCTTCAATAAACTTCCAACTCATGAAATCATATGATTTAGCTAGATATAACTTCATAGACACCTTATGCCAAATTTTCTTCCTTCTCTCCATGGAATGAAGCACCTATTCTACTGATATAATAGTATCACTTATTTCCTACCAGGTATAAAGTTGGATTGCATTGGTAAGATTCACTTGTTAAGGAGTGCCTTATTTCTCAAATAGGACTTTCCTAAGGATTTTTACACAGAAATTATTCAGAAAGATCGTATGGAGTTGTCTACAAGTTTCATGTTGGGAGAATTTAGGGATAGAACCATGGTAGCATTATACAAAGTTTGCTTCACTACTCCACCTTCAAATGGTTTTTGTACAGAGTTGACGATTGAGTTCTCCACCTATAATCAATTCATATATAGGAAGTCAGCATCAATTTCACCTAGCTTGGGTGCCTTAAGAGGGGCCAAGGAAAAGAGATCACTCCTTATTTCCTCCTCTCCGGGCACCTATTGAAGAACTTTTGTGTGCCTCTCGTTGATCCTAAGCAAGACACTGGAGAATGTATGCACCCATCGGTCCTCGTGATGATCTCCTCATCAATTTAAAGTCCCCTGAAGTGCTCAAATGAATGTATATTCATCATGTTTTTTTTGGTAAAATTTTATATGTATTTTTGCATATTTTTCTTGCATTTCACTTAGATTGCACTTTTTTAGCATTTTAGTTGTTTATACAAAGTTAGTTAGGATTTATGTTGAATTTGTATGTTAATGCATGGAGAAGATGAGAAGTCATAACCTCTCTATATATTTCAAATAAAGAAGTCATAGAACTGATGCCAGGAGAAGAGGAGAAGTCATAAAAAATTTATACATCCCATTGAGTAAGACAAAATGTTAAATACTCACTTTCCAACTCCATCAATTGTAAAGAGGATCGATTAAGTGTGCCAATAAGTATAATGGTTCCAACTTTCACATAAAATATCAGAATCATGGGATTAGAAACCCATTATACGTATAATTAAATTATATGTAGAACAATTATATCCACTTACCATTTTTATCCACATTTGTGTTCCTAAGGTCACTCTTTTTTTCATATTTGCAAATTTGAAGCAATATGCAAACAATCTTTGGATTATGTTAGATTAACTTAAAAGTTTGGGGTATGTTATAAAGCACCTAACAGACATCGAGAAAGGACATCTCATTTCATACAAAATACATCCACAATTCTAGTTTTCACCAAGGAAGGCTGGATAGGAAACCTCTGACTTAACATGGAGGCGTGTTCCACCAAATGATATGACTGGTGATTATTGTTGTTTTTTAAATTATGTATTTGCAAACCAGATAGCTTCTCTTCTACATCACTACCTTATGCATGACTGTCATCTTCTCTCTTTTATCTTGTATTTTGAACATGTGTGGAGAGTAATTAATCTTATTTGGGCACATGGATTAAACTTGCTTCATGTATGTATATGTAATTTTGGATTTTGTACCACTACTTGTTTAAACTATTAGACTTTTTATTAACTGCTTAAAACATATTTTATGGATTAACTATCCATACTGTGTGTGTATTATAATCTTAGGGGTACAAATATCAAAACCTAAGATTAGAATACCAGTTAATCATAGTTGAATCACATACAAACATGGAAAGTTGTTCTCCTGGGTGACAATTTTGAGATCCATAGGTAATGAGACCCAAACCTGTAGGCTTGTGAGATTCCATAATTTGAAAGGATATAGAATTTTCTTAACCCCAATCTAATAATCTAGTGAGTGAGTGAGTGAGTGATGCAATGTGAGAGAGTGGATACGTATTAGTGGAAGTAAACCTATCACTCTAATGATTTTACAATTGTTAAAAATCATTTCTTTTATACTTTAATTTCATTTTTTGTTTTGTAATTTTATTAATTAGCAAAAAAATCAATCATCTATCCTTGTTAGGTAATTTTTCTAAATCAGATTAAGTATCCAATTTATCATTTGGGTTTGATCCTTAACTATATTACAATACAACAAAACTACTTCACTTGGTGGTGGCTTTTATAGTGCTATTATTTTGGTAGAAATTAAAATTTCATATCTTAGTGAATTTGAGAGATACGAAAACATCAAATTAAATTTTTGCACTAATGTCGGGGATAATGGGACACTTGAATTTTTAGTATATTGGCATGAAGTTAAGATTTGTTTTTCTTTCTTAGTTTATTTTTACAATTTAAGTTTGGTCCCCTAATTCTTAGTTTTGTTTCATAATTTCTTAGTTTGTTTTGTAATTATTTATATTTACTCATTCCTTAGTTTGTTATTGTAATTTTTTGTTTGTTTTTATAATTATGATTTTCTTTAGATTTTTTATATTTTTTAGTTATTCTGCTCTTTTAGATATTAATACTTTCTTTTTTGTATTAATAAACAATTGTATATCTACATTCATTGGATTTATTTCTGATCCTGGTGGAAAATATAATAATATTTTTTCAGGCATTACATTAATAAAGTGATTGGTACCATACGGCGTTCAATGTCAAATTTGTGGCTACTATAACCATGATGGGTGGAGATGCCCCAACTCACCTCCATGGTTAAATTCAATGCTATAGGAGATTGTCGTCGAGCAAGATGTCATGCCTTCTTGTTATTGGGGATAACAAGTTAACTTCAATCCATTATATTACAAAGGCTATCATGAGGAACCATTCCATGTAGATGATTATTAAAATGGGATAAACTAAAATCAACAATATTATGGGGGTTGCACTGAATATATTTACTATGCATATCAATGTTCATCCAAGATGAGTGAGAGGATAGAACCCCTTGATGTGATGTAAGGTTATTAGGAAGCAATTCTAGCAAAATAAGAATCCCAACACAAAAGAATGCAAGCACTATTGGATCAGATAACATTCTATCTCTCACAACAAGCCAAGGAGTTTGTGGGTCCACCAAGAAGTTATCTAAAGCAGCAGAAGCGGCCAACAATAATGATCACCATAGAGGATGATATTGATGGCATCTCAGAGACAACAATACATGATACGATGATAGTGGAACTATTAAGGAACTGGAGCCATAGGTCAATTACATGTACACTTGTATTCCATCATTCTATGCATTAGGAGCTTTGAAATGTTAATATCAGAAGTGTCAATGGGAGAGTGACCATGGCATAATAGTATAACTTGAGGTTCCACTATCCTTTTATATAGCAGTCCCAAATAAAGTCATTTTTAATCAACCAATTGGTTGAGTCTATTGTGGAATATGAACAACCAATGTTTGTTTCATATCTGGTTGTTTCAAATAACAAGGTACAGCCAAACCATGCAATATACATATCACCACCTATTTATTTTTCTATCTCTTCTCATGTCTGTGTCCCTGTCTAACTCTTATATTATTTGGGTGTGTTTCTTGAGGAGGATCTAGAGCCTCATATTGATATTGTGAAGGACTCCACTACTGTTGATGTTGATGTTGACTCTATGGTAGACCAGGAGAATGCACAATTGAAGAAGAATACTTACAATGTTAGTTCTATATATAAGGAGGTTCCTCCTATGCTAGAACCACATTTTGTATATGAATATTTAAGTGTGAGAAAACTTTAGAGATAGATCATCCACCTGATTTAGCATAGTTAATAGAACCAGTTGCATATTTGTTACTAACCACCTTTAGCATTCGAGAAGGTAGTCCGCCCCCATTTCCCATATATGAGCATATCTTGAGGTCATGAGAGTGGCACCACTCCTACTTTGTACCACATCTTGTAGGTTCACACAATGATACTACACTATCTCTATGGATGGATTGAGATGGATCCTACTGGATAAATAGTAGGAAGAAATGCATACTACCTTTGGCACCATGATAATATCTTTGAGCTACCATGGCCACCTAATCATATATTTCTTCATGGAGCTCCAACATTCAAGGTGTCATTCCTTGTTCATATTCCTTTAATATGGACCTTCCTGGGTTTCTAGGACCACTTGGATGAACATCAAGGATTCCTCTCTCCATCTTGAGTCTAGTGTCTTCTCGGGGATGAGAACATTTTTAAGATCAGGATGTGTAAATTTCTAAGCTTGGGGTGGAGGCTGGGTGGTACATACCCCTTTCCACCCACATATTTTTTTGTTTTAAATTCTAGTTTAAATTCAGCATTTTAGCTTTGCATGAATCAATTGTGTTGAGTTTACTTGTATTGCATGTAGACTAAAATTGTTTTAAATTCAATTCATAGTTCTTGTAATGTTAATTCAAGTCTTTATCTAGTCGTATTAGTTTATATTCATGATGCATTACATATAGAATTTTTCATACAACCCCCTTGTTTGAAGTAAGTTCTTGATGTTAACTATAATTTTCAAAACATGTCAATGGATAGAAATAGTCCATTGTAACCAATGAACATAAACATCATGTTCCTAGAAATGATGCTAGTGTTAGAAGAATTCATAGGGATCAAATACGATATTCCTCCTTTCGATTAGTGAATCATATCTATAAAATCACCATGTGTCTCCTTATCAAATCATTAATTGTGTAGTGAGTTAAAGAAATAATATGATGTATTTAATCATATAAATAATTGTTGCATATCATCCAAACCCTCTTCTCTATACTTCTTCTTCCATCATCTTACCTTTAATCCACCAAAAAGAAAAAGATATGAAGTGTGAAAAATTCTAATCTCACTATGCCACACCCTCCTTCTCTCTATTTGCTTCTTCCATACTCCTCTCTATGTAATAGGGGTGTATCATAAAAAATATGCCAATGTCACTACTACAGAAGTGCCTTTTAGTGTCGGTTGTTTAACCCCGTTTGGCGTCGGTTTCTGAACGACGCCTATGTGGGCGCCGCTAAAAGGTTGGACACTTCAGCGTCGGTTAAAAAACCGACGCCTATTTAACATAAAGGCGTCGGTTTATTATAAAACACCGACGCCAAAAGGGTTCGCGCCACAGAAAACGGCGTCATCTAGGACGCTTTCTGCGTCGGTTATATACTAAACAACCGACGCAGAAAAGTGTCCTAGATGACTCCCATTTCCTGTAGCGTGAACACTTTTGGCGTCGGTGTTCAACAAAAAAACCGACGCTGTAAGTCTGTGCTGACGATTATCGGTAAATAACCGACGCCTATATCTATTTTTTTTTTATAAATCTGTTTGCAGGCCTGCTGTGGCTGGTCAGCAGGATGAGAACCTGCAGTTCAGTTTTCTGAACTGCAGGTTTACGACATCCATTGATATCAGCCTACAAACAGGCCACAAACCTGCAAAATTAACATAAAAAGATTCACACAAGTAGATACATTCAGACATCAATTCAATTGTCACGTTCACACATATAGAATCATTCAAATACATGTTTTAACATTCAGAAACATTCATTTACAAAGTATCATTCATCATCACTATCAACATCCCAATTATATCTAACAGTTTATGACCCCACATGCCTTCCTCCCCAGTTCCTGCCGCTAGACAACCACACAATGGATCCAAGAGGATATGCAGGCGTTTGCCAAAGACTATAGGCTGAGTTAACTATTGAGTTAACTCAGCCTATAGTCTTTGGCGAACGCCTGCAATCCTCTTGGATCCATTGTGTGGTCGTCTAGCGGCAGGAACTGAGGAGGAAGGCATGTGGGGTGATAAACTGTCAGGACTAGCACAGCAAGTTGCGATGGAGGTGGAGACGACGACGACGGTGGTGCTTCAGGCGACGCCTGCTTGGACGGGTAGGGCTCGGCGAAAGGGTTCAACTGCGGCATGGCTTCGATGTAGTAGAGGGAAGGGAGGGGTTCAGAATCCTACGAGAAACGTTTAGAGATGAGGATATTACTACGGAGGAGGAGGAAACGGTAGACAATATCTCGAGTTGGAATGTCCTCTCCGCGCATCAAGTTGCTCCAGTGCTTCAGTGGGTATATGTGCATCATCAACCTAAAATTTGACAAAAATAAACACACTGAATTAGGCCAATATAGAAATATAGGATATATGACATAACTAGAAGATAATGAATTTTATAGAAATACAGGATATGTTTTTAGAACTTACATTGGTATCCTCGCCATGCTCGTCATGGACAACATGCTCATCATGAACATCATTCTCATCATGGTCAGCCATCTGAAAATGTCATAAAAAAGGCAAACATTTAGCATTTGTATCAACTAGAAAAAGGAAAACATTTAGCATTTGTATAAATTAGAAAAAGGAAAACATTTACCGTTTGTATAAACATACATGTCTCTAAAATTGTGATCTTTTATCAATTAACAATCCTTCATTGTGATCTCCGCGCACATATAAGTCATCATTAGCTTCAATATTTTGTGGAGTTGGCAACCCAACTGAGAATGGACTGGAGTCATCATACTTATCATAGTACTCTTCTTCATCTATAGGATCTTCAATGAACTGTCTTTTACCATGAAGAACAACCGACCATTTATCATTTGCAGGATCATCGATATAGAATATTTGTTTTGCCTGTGATGCCAATATGAATGGTTCAGCCTTCTCGCCAATCATTTCAAAGTTCACCAAAGTGAAACCCAATTCATCCACTATAACTCCTTTGGTGTTATCAACCCAATTACATTTAAAGAGCGGAATATTGAAATCTATGTAGTCAAACTCCCAAATGTCTTCAATGACACCGTAATATGACATTTTAGCTTCACGTGGACTCTTATCCTTTGCACTTGCAAAGTACATAGTTGACGCTTGAAGAGTGACCCCACTATTTTGGACGACACTCTTATCATCTTGGCGCTTTGTGTAATATGTGAATCCATTAATGTCAAACCCTTCATAAGACATAACATTCGGTTTTGGTTTAAAGGCGAGACATTTGATAGTTTCTGTAATATCATTTGGTGTTTGAGATAGTTGATGTAAGACTTTATCTTCAAACCACTTAGTAAAAGTCTTATTATGCTCTCTAGCAAGCCACATTGAACTTGCTCGAGGATGTTGTCTCTTTATGAAATTGGTATGTTCCTCGATATAAACACTCACTTCGTCCATATTATGTAAAATATACAAGTGAGCTTGTTCCAACTGCTCACGGCTGATTACTTTCACCCGTGATCCCAAAATTCCTTTGCCCTCCTCAATATTCTTGTCATTATCAGGAGTGTCATTACCACTGAGAAAGTCATTGCAGAAATCCATAACCTCTCTCGCCACATAACCTTCAATAATACTCCCTTCAGGACGATAACGGTTTCGAACATCACCTTTAAAAATGCTCATGTATCGTTCAAAGGGATACATCCAATGCAAGAAAACCGGTCCCAAGATTTTCACTTCCCTAGTCAAGTGGACAACAAGATGTACCATGATATCAAAGAACGAAGAAGGGAAATACATCTCAAGCTGACATAGGGTAACAACCACTTCTCTTTGCAAATTATCGAGAGTATCAGGGTCAATAACTTTGCTGCATAGACTGTTGAAAAAGAAACAAAGTCTGGTAATTGCAAACCTTACATGCTTCGGCAATATAGATCGAATTGCCACGGGCAATATTTGTTGCATTAGAGTGTGACAATCATGAGATTTAAGACCTATCAACTTCAGATCTTTCATTGATACCAATCTACGGATGTTGGATGAGTAACCATGTGGCACCTTAACATTTACCAAGCATTCACAAAAAGTTTTCTTCTCCTTTCTAGACAACGTGTAACAAGCGGGAGGTAAGTATGTTCTTTTATTACCCATTTCACGTAATTCTGTTAATTCTGACCTTATTCCCATTTCACGTAGGTCCAGTCTGGATTTTATCCCATCTTTAGTCTTACCTGGTATATTTAATAGAGTACCAATGATGCTATCACAGACATTTTTCTCAACGTGCATTACATTGATACAATGCCTGACTGACAAAGAACTCCAATAAGGAAGATCCCAAAATATTGACTTCTTTTTGAATGAAGAATTGTCACTCCGTGTGGCCATACTACATTGTGATTTCTTACCAAATTCATTGACAATGTCTTTTACTCTTTCATAAACAACATCCCCTGGTATAGGTTTAGGTGCACTCCGTTCATCATTCCATCCATTGAATGTTTTGCGCTTCCTACGATACGGATGGAATTTTGAAAGAAACCTTCGATGACCAAGATATACAGTCTTGCCGCCATATTTTAGTCTTATTGAATCAGTGTTTTCTTCACATATAGGACACGCTTTATCTCCTTTGACACTATATCCAGACAAATTCCCATATGCCGGAAAGTCATTAATAGTGCAAAACAACATAGCATGCAAACGAAATGTCTCTCTTGCTGAAGCATCATAGGTCATCACACCTTCAGCCCAAAGTTTCTTTAAGTCATCAATCAAAGGTTCAAGATAAACATCGATATCATTTCCGGGTTGTTTAGGGCCCGATATCAACAATGACAACATAACGTACTTATTTTTCATACACAGCCAGGGAGGAAGATTGTATATAACAAGCATGACTGGCCAAGTTCTATGTTGGCTGCTCAATGTCCCGTACGGATTCATCCCATCTGTACAAAGCCCAAGTCTTAGATTCCTGACTTCTTCACCAAATTCAGGGAACAATACATCAATCTTCTTCCACTGTGGGGAATCAGACGCATGTCGTAGGATCCCATCATTATTTTTCTTAACATCTGCATGCCACCTCAAATTCTTTGCATCTTTCGGATTTGCAAACAAGCGTTGAAACCGTGATGTTATAGGTAGATACCACAACACCTTGGCAGGAGAACCAGTTTTGGACTCCCCCGAAGTCGTCAATTTATATCGTGACGCACCACATTTTGGACAATCTTTCAAATCTACATAGTCCTTTTGAAATAATACACAATCATTCGGGCATGCGTGTATCTTTTTGGCCTCCATTCCCATTGGGCACAACATTTTCTTTACCTGGTATGTTGAGATTGGCAGCTCGTTTCCTTCAGGAAGAATTTCTTTCAACAAAGTCAACAATTCAGTGAAGCTTTTGTCGCTCCATCTATTGTTAGCTTTCAACTTATACAATCTCAGCACAGCGCTAAGCTTCGTAAACTTAGCACAGCCTGTGTATAACGGTATCTCAGCATCGTGCACAATGTTTGTAAAGATAGGAGGTGGATCGGTGTGCTCTACCCTACAACTATCCAGCATCGCATCAACAATGTCTGCTGGAACTCGTTCGTTCACATTTACGTCATCGGAGGCAATTTCTTCTTCCACCCAAGCACTGCTATTGACATCTACTGGATTCGATTTTGAAATCTCTCCATGCCAGTGCCATTCTGTATAGCCTTGTACAATCCCATTGCACATGACATGACTTTTGATTTCCTCACCAGTGTTGAGTTTCAAGTTGTTACCGCAATGCCTACATGGACAGTAGAACCTATCTGTAGGTTTTTTCCTATGTTCCTCGGCAAATCTAATAAACTGATCAAGACCAGATATAAACTCTGGGGTGCAACGATTACGAATGGACATCCATGATCTATCCATTCTATGATCAGAGAAAGCAAGTATATATTAGGAAAGTAAGTATATATTAGGAAACAAGTATATAAGCAAGTATGTCGTATTACAGTTCATCATTAAGAAAGATATAAGCAAGTATGTCGTATTAAAATAGACTAAACAATAAAAGAATTTTTTTTTGAGGCAAGACAATATGAGAAAATAGTAGTGTAATCATGTAAATGGGAACATTCATGGGAACACACACTTCAGTTATAAGCATTCATGTAGCAACTTACAGTTCCATTCATGGGAACACACACTTCAGTTATAAGCATTCATGTAGCAACTTATAGTTCCATTCATGGGAACACACACTTTAGTTATAACAATAACTAAACAAAGGGGTTGGTGTACCCCTAAACATGCGCATAATTAAAAAACCTATTAATACAGACAAGTCTAGATAGATAGACAACTAAATACTACATCAACATGGTCCCGCATGCATCAATAACTTCTTTTTGATGATGAAGCTGTGTCACGAAGCTCTCCAATCCAATCACGCCTCAGATTCAGATTCCGATTCCTCATAGATGATATCCGACGCCGTGCGCTCATACCGCAGAAGATGATCGAGGGTGTCGCAGTTGTTGTTGGTTATCCAAACTTTGATGGAATTATCGCCAACTGGACGGAGAAAAAGCCTATTCCAACGGACCAGATACAGCTCTCCAATCCAATCACGCCAACCGGATTTTGATACAAGATTTCCCGCCAAATCATACTCAACCTCGATTACATGTGAATAATTTCCAAAAGTTAGGGTCACTTTACCAGGCATGTAGTGTCTTCCTTTTAGAAAACGCCAATGTTTGGGTATGACCAATTGGTTTAAGGAACGATCATCTAGGATGATGTCCAATTGTTCTTCAATAGGGAACGTTAACATTGACATAGAGGCCCAATTCATAGTCATTGTTATGGGAAGACAGAGACTGCACAATATTAGTATTAACAAAGTGTAAGTACATATAACGATGTTATATATTTTCAGAAAAAGTTGTATAACATCAGTTAACCTTTTAAACAAGTATATATTAGGAAACAAGTATATATTAGTCAATCTTGGACGGGTTTCTAGGCCAACAAACACATTTGATGTCAATCTTATATATAATAAATGTGTACCACCTATCCCATCCTTGAACACCTAATCTCACTTAGGATGTAAGTGTATAATGTGTATTTGGTTTTCAAGAAAATTTCGGCAGCATTTCCCCGTTGTTCTCTAAGTACATATGTACTTAGAGAACAAACGGGGAAATGCTACCGAAATTTTCTCGAAAACCCAATACACAATATACACTTACATCCTAAGTGAGATTAGGTGTTCAAGAACAGTCCCAAACTGGGGACTATCCAAGATTTACTCCTACTGAGTAAATCTTGGACGGGTTTCTAGGCCAACAAATACATGTGTTGTCATTCTTATATAAACCCTATAATTCATGAAATCATTCTAATTCAATTTAATATGTTGGGATCACATAATTATATAATGACATCAGAATATATAGAAGAATCATAATTAACATGATTAACAACATGCTCATCAAACTAGGGTTTTCTTGAATATCATCTAATAAATCAAGAATTTCATAGTTTCAAACATGCAATAATTCACAATGCAATGTTATAAACTATAGGCAACATGGATAGATGAAATAAATAAACATCCAGCATCTATCACTTATTCAATCTTCAAGAAACCTTGACAAACATCCAACATCTATCACTTATATAATTTGCATGTATATACACCCTAAAGTGCCACAAATCATATAATAAAACTATCATGTTATGATATTAGGACCACTTAAAGCAGATTAGGCACATTAAGCAAGCAGAGTAGGGAGCCAATTTTGTGCAAGCAGATTAGGCAAGCAGATTAGGTCAGCACATAAAGAACCAATTTCGCGCCTGGGTAGGTCTGCAGGTACCTGGGCAAGAAGAGTAGGGTGAGGTCGAGCTGGTTGAGTATGTGGGTGGCGGCCGACAAGCTCCAGAACCAGCGGCAGTGACTCCGACGAGCAGGAGCGTCAGCCGCAGCAGGCAGGCAGGCGGCCAGGCAGCGGCAGGCAGGCAGCGACCAGGCGGAGGAGAAGGACAAGGGGGTACGGCGGCGCCGGTTCTCAGGCGTGGCAGGCAGGTGGGCACCAGGCGTTGCGGCGGCGCCGGTTGTCAGGCGTGGCGGCGGCGCAGGCAGTTGGAGCAGCAGGGCGGGCAGCAGGGGTGCCAGAGAAGAAACGCATCGGAGAGGGGCGCCGGAGAGGGGACGCCGGAGATGGGGCACCGGAGAGAAGCGCCAGAGAGAAGCGCCGGAGAAAAACTAGTACCAGCAGCAGAGAAATCGCCGGAGAAATCGCCGCAATAGGGAAATAGGGTAGCAATGAAACATAAGAAAGGGGAAGAGTCGGGCGATCGAAGGTTATGAAGTTCCCCAATAGCATCGGTTGTTTACAACAACCGACGCCTAAACATCTTTACCGTCGGTCGTTCGCAACATCCGACGTCCATTTGGACGATATTTTCGTGAAAATGTTTGGCGGGAACCACATTCAGCGTCGGTGATTAAAGGACGACCGACGCGGAAAAGGACACTTTTCGCGCAAATTTCCATCGCACATAAGCGTCGGTGTTTTAACTACAGACTCGACGCCGAAAGTGACATTATTTTTTTCGCTCGAAAATTGGATGACATTATGCGTCGGTTTTGTATAAACAACCGACGCTGTATACAAAGCGGTACCCGTGTTTGGCTGGTCTTTGAATATAGACGTCGGTTCTTCTAAATAACCGACGCCTTTAATATAAGGCGTCCGTGTTCCTTAATAACCGACGCCCAGAAAAGCGACACTGAATGCTATTTCTGTAGTAGTGTGTGCACATCAAAAATAGTACAATTTATGTGTTTGCACCAATAAAATCCAATTTCAAGTCAAATAAAGGAGAGATGTGAATTCTTCCTTCATACCCACATTCACTCCACTTTTCAACTAGGGGCTCCTTACATGCTCTATTGATATCCATTTGACAAACCTTAGTGTTGGATTATGTGCATGCTTGTGAATTTTTGGGATTTCTCACTTGTTCATGAAATCCTTAGACACATTTGGTATTGGGGATGGTAGTGAGAAAATGGTGTTGTGAAGAAAAATTGGAAATGCAGATATGGCAATTAAACTGTGATATCAAGAGGATGGGTTGCTTGTCCATATTGGTGGTAGGCATCAAAGCATGATTTGAGTATGAGGCATGTATATTGGTTGAAAGTAGAGTGTTTCAAATTTTGTGTTACTTAAGGATGAGCAAAGTACAAGATTGGGGTTTTCATGAATGTCTATTCGTTGTGTTTCTTAGTTGTATTTTAGATTTAATTTTTCATATTTTTCTTACATTTTACTTGAGATATCATTCATTTTAGATACTTAGTTGTTTATGCAATTTATTTAGTATGGAATTAGTCTTCATATTTAATTTATAGGCCAATGCAAGGAGAAATTTAGACGTCCTAAACTATCTATTAAATTTCCAATAAATAAAGGCATAGGATTGATGCAAAGAGAAGAAGATAAGTCATACACACTATATAAATTTTAGTTAAATAAGAAAAGCCACTAAATCATCACTCACCAACTCCATCGGATGGAGAGAGGATCACTAAGTGCATTAGTTAGTGAAATGGCTCCAAATTTCTCATCTAGAATCAGAATTGAGAGATTTAAAAATTATTAGATGTAGTGTTCAATTATCTACAGAATGAGTATATTCACTAATCATTCTAAGTTAGGATATGGTTCCTACTCATTTTTCTAGATTCATAAATCTACAGAAACTTCTCACATGTCATTGGATTATATTAGATCAACTTGAAATCTTAGGGCATGTTATAAAGCATAAAAGGACATCTAGAGAGGAAGTCTCATTCAAGTACAAAATCCATCCACACACCCAATTGTCATCAAGGAAGTCCATGGATGAAATTTGCCGATTTGACATGGAGACGCACTTTGTTGTAAGGTGTCACTGGAGATTGCAAATGTTGTTTGGATGGTGGTTTTTCAAATCATAGAGCTTCTCTCCTGCATCACTACCTTATCCATGATCTTTTTCTTCTATGTTTTATCTTATGTCTTGAACATGTATAGAGAGTGGTTCATCTATTTGGGGCACTAGGATTAGCCCCACTTCTTGTATATGTAATCTTGCATTGTGAATCACTATTTGTTTAAACTATTAGATTTTTAATTAACTAATTAATGTATGTTTAATGGAGTAACTATCCATATTGCGTGTCTATTAGAATATTAGGAATATATTACATTGAAACATAAGATTACAATACCAATTAATTATAGTTGACTCTCAGATATGACCATGGAAGGATGTTCTCTGGGGTGACAAATTTGAGATCTATAGGTAATGAGACCTCGAGTCTATGGGAAAATTTGTCCTTTTGAAATTCTATAATTCAAAAGTATATGGATTTTTTGGCCCCAATCTAATAATCTTGTGAGTGAGGGATGCAATATGAGAGAGTGGATACATATGTATTTGTGGTGAAACATGTCACCATGGTGATTTTACCATTGTTATAAATTGTTTCTTTCATAGTTTGATTCATTTTTTTATTTGTTAATTTAATTAATAGACCATATATCCTCATTAGGTATTTTTGAAAATTATATTACACATCCAATTTATTTTTAAAATGTCTTCCTTGGGTTCAATCCTTAACTATACTAGGTAATATTTGTCTGCTCGTGGTCTATGTTTTTTGTGCTATTATTTTGGTAAAAGTTAGGATTTTATATTTTGATGAATTAGAGAGGTATGAAAATACCACATCATACTATATGGATAGTCTATTAATAGGGGATCCCTCTTCCACCTTCTCTCCTCTATGCAAGCATGGAAGAACCACATGTGTCTTTTGATGCCAATCCATCTCTTCGCCTATCTCTATATTTAGACTGAATGTCGAAAAATTTCTTCTCCACTTCCTCTTATTATTTTTCCGCCAATTGATGATGTGCGAGAAACATGTGTACCCATAGGCTTCCCTATCCCCTTTACTTATTCTTTCATGACTTGGTGTCCCATGTCATTGTTGTTTGCAGAAAGGATGACATCTTATGTGAAAATATCCTTCATTTGTCCATTCATTATCTAGCAGCTGGGTGAAATAGTTCCTCTCCTATAATGTTGCCCTAGTGTGTTCTAGTGTGCCATACTTTGATCTTCTAAACTGATTAGAAGTAGAAAGTGGTCAGAGTTTAGATGTCGTATCACCTCCACTTTTCTCTCTCTTGTGTACTCCACCCACTGTCAATTTCCTAGAGCTCTATTTAGCCTTTCTTGGAGTAGTCCTTACTTGAATGTTATCTTTAGTATACTTGCTCCTAGGTCCACCAGGATGCAAGCCTCTAGCATTTTAGACAAGTACTCACAACTTCCTCTATCGAGTGTTTTCCTATTGGTCTTCTAGTGTGAATATATGTGGGTGATGAAGTCACCAACAATTACACAAGGTTCGTTAGTCGTGGTCACAATACTCACCAAGAATTCTCACATAAGATGTCCAACGGGGAGTAACATGCTCCCATAGACCACCTGTGATGAGCCTAATCTTCTCCACCCTATACTGAATAAATTTTCTATGTCTTAAAAAAAATTGTTGTATACATGTATTCCAAAGTATCCAAATACCCTCAGAGAATCCAACTGCTCTCACCTAATGCGAGTGAGTGAAGTTGAGTTTATTGATGATGTTCATTACTCTATTGCCTCGTGATCTTGGTTCAACTACCACCAATGGAGTTACCATATACTTATGTACAAGATCCTTGACTATTTTTTGGATATCTAAGTGATGGAAACCATGAATGCTTTAAGTCAGCACAATCATCTAAGGTGTGTTTTTGGTGGTGTTGTCTCCTAAACTCCTACACCATTTGTCACGGCTGGTACCTACCCTCACCAACCCCTCTTCTAGGATTTCTATCCTTAGTCCTGCTAAATGTTTAGTATATTCCTATTGCAAAGATGAATCCCCACAATTTCACTCCTTATGACTGTGAAGATGTTGCTCAGGTCTATCGGTGGGGGAATGCAACTGTCAGAGTGCAAGCTAACATGTGCAAAAAGTTTTGGGAGGATGTATTGTCGGTCACCACCTCATACCAGGTCAGCTGAACCACCATATTGCGTTCTCCTTTCTAATTGTTTGATTTTGTGTTTTTTTCACCTCCTTCCTCCTTTGGTATTCATCCTATGTCGTCTTGTTTGTTTCCTTGAAGGGCACCCTTCCGTCAATCTCTTCATGCCTTCTTGTTTTCTACTCCTCCCTTTCCTACCTCTTCCTCTCCCCCCATTTGATACCAACCATTTCCCTCTCTGCCATGCTTCTGGGATATGTTGCTTCTTGGATATCTTCATCCTTCCTATCTAGATCAAACACATTTTAGAACTTATTGTATACCTATCCTCTTATCCATTTGTTGTTGTTGCTGATAGTGTGGTCTCCTCTACAAAGGTTGGGTATAGATCATCTATGAGAAATCATCCACATTTCTCATGTTATTATTAGCATTCACCAACTCTCAGAAACATCTGCTTCCATCCTTTGTGCTTCGACTAGCACCCTCTAACAATCCTGGTAAGATCCCCAAATTCGGTGAATTTATTCAGTGATATATATTCAATGTTGATACCCTAAGAATCCTTTTTTAAAACAATCAAAGTATGCTAGAATGAATTATGAATCTAAGGCTTCAATAAAGTCTAGACATTAAATAAATAATGTGGTGTGAAACTAATATTCCTAGGTGAGGCTTCAATTGAAGTAATATGCACTAAGTTTCCAAATTAGAAAGGTAGTTAGGCTTTTGGACTCATTGGAGTGCCTATGTATGAGTTATGGGCAATGTAAATCCAACCTAGACCCAATTGGGATATTAGAGTGACAAATAGATCTTTGGGATCTAGGATAGAGAAAATGGGGATTTTATGCATAAATGAGATATAAAATATGTTGTGAATTGATTGGTGATATAATTAAGAGATAATGGGAAGATTCTAGAATATCCCAGAGTGAAAAGTGACCTAGATAACTAAATGAGCATTATCTTGTCTTTTCTTAGAATCCAAGTATTCAGATACTAAACGAAGATAATATGAGCTGATACTCAGCCTAATATGCAATAGTGACTAAAAGAAGATAATTCCAGTATAATTATGTGTTTATTTATGACCTAGGTTGACTAATTAAGTAAATTATTGAATGGAAAAAGAATGATTGTTATCATCAGTATTTTTAACTCAAACATGGTCCAATCCTAGATAATCTTATTAGGGAAATAATCCTAATGTTTAGGATTAATCTGATAATCCTACTGACATAAAGGATTTTAGGAAATTTTGATTGCAATTTAACAAAGTGAAGATAATATTAATTGATGTCAAATATATTGTATTTATCACCCAATGTCCAGATAATCGTGGACTATGGGGCATGACAGAGAGTATAGGTCCTAATACTTATCCGCCCATCTATGATCAGACTACGGGTGGACTGTCTTCAACCTCCCAACATGAGGCTAATAATAGTTGGACTCCTTTGTGGTCTCTCTCTGTCTACCCAAGTGCCATTTTGCCAAGATAAACCCCTAGAAAACTTTGGGAGTCCTAACCGCACCTAACAGACCCCAGATTCACCATTATCTCCTCTCCTAGAGATAATGCCAAAATTGGGGGTGGGCTTACTCTTAGTGGCTCATACTAGTGGGGTTTCTATAGCCATACATGCCTATATAAACACTCCCATATAGACCTCACAACTCCTAGAACTAAAAAGTGCCTCCAATTCCAACTCTGACAGCCTTTCCATCCATCTCATACCTCCAACCTTCTGCTTCTCCAGCTAATCCTTAGGCCAGTTGCCTTGGTCGACCATTGTCATCGAAAAAGGGATCTAGGAATTTGAGGGATCATGGAGAAGGTTTTGACCACTCTTAGTCACTCATCATGGCAGAGGATAGGAGAGTCAATGGAGAGACCTTGTAGATGTTGCAGCATGCAGAGATGTAGGGTAGAGGTAAGGGACGACACATGGGCAAAGACCCAGATGCACCAGAATGTATACACAATTGTGGAGGTACCAGTGTCCTTTTCCCCTAACCTTGAAGGCCAGTTGTGTTGGATCAAGGCGCTGAGGTGGTGGATGCCCAATGCCAGGCTCGTTCGTGTGGTAAATAAAAGTAAGCTCTCGTTTTCTGTCATGGCTCGCTCTGATTGGTTAAAATACTATAAATATGAAATGATTCTAGTAACTCATTGGTAGCTTGGATAATATCAATATTATATGTCCTTTTGATCAAAAAAATAAGTAGAATATGAATAAAATGATTGTGGATTCTAATAATGCTTCCTATTCTAAAAGTATATCCAATACATGATTATAAGGTGATTAATGTAAGTAAACCATAGTTTTGATGAGCACGTTGTTAATCATGTTAAATACGATTAATTTATATATTCTGATGTCAGTATATAATTATGAATCACATAGTCTAAATCAAACTAGAATGATATCAATCAATTTTAGGGTTCTAAATTTGATAATCATGTAAATGTAGAAATAGGGTTATTAAACCAGTGGTTATAACATAGGTAATCTTAATGTGATCTATATGTTCATATTAACATAGTATGTTAATCATGATGATTAGGGTTATATTTAATGTTAAGGTTCCTAAATCAAAAGATTGATGAACGTGGGAATTAGGGTTTTGAGGCATAACCCTAGTGTCAACCCCAATGGCCACCATATACCTCGGAAAGACAAACCATAGACGAGACAATGATTAGTATCATATGGTAACACATTCATAGTATGTATTTTATAAATCATGTTGATTGATTGAATGTACGTTTGCTTGCTTGAATTCACTTGATGATTGGATAGCATGAATTACACATGAAGTATATAACTACATGGTTGTTCAAATAGGTATGTGGTTACTATTATAACCTCAATTTTCCTAATTCAGAATTGAAATGTAATTTCTCCTTTTAAGGGTATATGAACAAATAATTGTATGATTTGATTTAAATGAGTGGATTTCCTTGTTAATAGCCTTGCCATTTGATTTTGTGGGCTTTATTGGCTATTGGGCCCAATAACAAGAAATAGGAAATAAAAGGAAAAGAAATTCAGTTAATAAAAGAATAATTAAGAAAAGGAGAAAAGAAAGAGGTAGAAGCCTCTAGAAAGGCTAGGAGGTAGCCTCCAAAGGTGGGTTTCGTATCTTTGGGATTTCTTGGGTTCCAAGGAGCCCAAGTTGCAAAGATAATAAGAAAGGAAAGAAAAAATACCAATTAAATTATCTTTGTTAAAAGATAACTTTCTTATGAAGGTAATACCCTTTTCCTTTGCAATTTGGGTCTCAATTTTGGTACACAAGTAGATAGTGTCGACCCAAAGTTTCCTTTAAATTTTGGTGGAAAAGGATGCATGGTTTACGAGATATGGATTTTTGAAGTTATCTTATAATGGAAAGGAATATGTTCACGATTTTAATTTGGGATTAAAATCCTAAATTTCAGTTTTTAGGTGCGCACTCATGATCGTTGGATCATCGATCCACGACTTGGGTTAAGTCCCATTCTCACTAGGACTGGGAACGTAGAGTCCATTTTGTGGGAGTTTTGATCGGACATTTCTCAGATTTGAGGCAATCTACGAGGCTACGGATGAGTCCATCTCCTTCAGGAGATCATCCTGAGCATATCTAGCCTGGGGTTCGTGGGATTTTGTTGTGAAACAGGGAAGTCCCCAATCCACCAGGAACCTGATGGTTACCCTATATATAGGGTAGGGCCCGCAACGATGCGAGCAACCCCCTAACCTACCCTCTCATGACCACAACACAACAGTGATCATCGTGGTGCGTTCAATTCAAGGAACTAGCCTGACCGGAGACCCCGTCAAGGAGCAGATAGCACCGGAGAAGCTTCATCTAGTTGGTGGTGAAGGGGCGGCGCGGAGGAACAATTGAACTGACAAGCAAGTTTGTGGGAAGGGAACAGAGCTATTGGTGGCCTTTATTTTCTCGCAGCAGCCCAGGAGCACTGAGTCAACCAGTGGGGTTGACCATCAGACCGCGCACAGAACAACCGGAGGTTGAAGACGACCTCCAATGAAAATACCAACTTGCCCTCCCGCTCCTTCAGCCCAGGCAAGGGCATTCTTGCCTTTTGGTTTCTTTTGATCACGAGTGAAGCATGCAACCGCAGATCATCGGATCCCGCGTGGTCCAACGGACCACTGATCAAGCGGCCAAGGTTTTATCACGATAATTCCTCTCTGCTAGAAAATCCAAGAAAATACTTTTCTTTACAAAAATCATAGAATTTAATAGGAAGGTCAGATGAAGAAACTTTATATATGAAAAATGATCAGAAAAATACGAGTAATCTGATAAAAATAGTTTTAGCATTTGATGTCGTTTCTAATTGGAAAAGTACCTTGAGTTGATCATAAAGTGCATTAAATTTAGCTTAAAAACCCTAATGATGACTAGAGATCAAATCTAAGGTTCTTAATGGGTTAATTTGAGTATTAATAACCTGTTGGGAGATAAAGTGATATTTAGATATGAAATTAGATTATAAATGGTTTGTTTTAGGGTTTTAATCCATGAATCTATGATAATACATGTAGAAACCCTAATCTAGGGTAAAGAAGGAAATTAACTTGAAAATTCCGAATTATTTGGGATAATGTTGTTATTTATTGATCTTAAGCCTATTAGGAGGAATATGACAAGCTAATTAGGGTTGATACTTAGATTTGCTGAATTAGGGTTTATAGTATCAACAATGAAGATAAACCCTAATGAAACCCTAAAAGGAAGTAGGAAACCCTAGGAAGCAAGTTCATATGAGTATAATCCAAGAAAGTGAATAGCAATTAAATTATATGATTGTTTTAGGATCATTGCTTGTGTGAGCTGCTTGCTTTCCTGGATATTTCCTTACTAGGATTATTGTTAGCTTGTTGATTCGAATGAACAGATATGTGGTTATTTATGAATAATCGATTTTGTTTCATGATGTTTCTTGAACATTTTATTGATTGGATGAAACCTAATCTGTTGGATGTTTAATTTTGCAATCCTATAAAGTCCCTGTGATTATCACAATTAAGTATATATGTGTATTCTCAAACCTACATGCCACCCTGATGTACGTTGCATGACCAAGCCCCAGAGGGAAGGTCTATTCAGTCAATCCCTGAAGGGAAGACCATTGGGCACTCGAGAGGTGACCCCAGGCACCAAGATCAGGATGGAGAAGGTGGCCTTATGTCCCTTTCAAGGACAAAACACTAAGAGAGGGTAATCCAGGGTTTAGGGAAAAAGCGATTGAGAAATAACATGGAAAGTGTAATTTGAATTGTTAATAACTTATTTGTGATAATTAGGTTGTTAGAAACTATTTGTGGAATTTTGATTTTTCCCCACATACCAATATAGAAATATATTGACCGATGTTTTGATTGTCGGTGTTTTAGGCACAATTCTAAAAATGGACAAATAGTAAATTTAAATATTGTGAAGATACAATTAACACGTGCAAGGAGGATTAGTTAGTTAGACTTTTACTGTGGATAGAAGTCTAGATCCGAAATTTTATAAGGTATGAAAAAGATTTATTTTATTCCAGCTTTTCAGTTTAGTAATAGTAGAATTTGATAGTTATTTTTTATTAAATGTCAAACAATGATTCCTGAAACATTAAGATAACATCTCTGACCTTTTGGTCTCCCTTAATTGGGGGTTACCGGAAGGTGTGGCCATTACAATTACACTTATGATTACATGTGTTGACTTCCAAAGTTTGTCGAGGTTTCTCCAATATTGAATGAATGACAATTGTTGGATGCTTGTTTCTTTCATGCAAACTATACATCCCTTTGGAGTATCACATAAATATAGAATATTTTAAACATTGGGGTTCACTCGTAAAGGGCTAATGCACTAAGTCCAATGATGGAAATCGATTACACCCAAGAGAGCATACCAAGCATGGGTTAAAATATGAAAGAAAATTCAAGTTCATATGTGTTGTTAAATATTTATTGAATATATGTATATGTGATGTTTGGATGAACCCACATACAAATATAGAAATATGTTGACCACATTTTGTTTTTTGACATTTTAGGTAGTTGATACTCATCATAAAGTACATGAAGATAAAGATTGGAAGCTCTTGAAGATACTAAATATAAGGCAAGGAGGATTAGATTATTTAGTATTTCTTCTCATATGTATAAGTTAGTTCTCTTTTAGAGTATTCATGTAAATCCTTGGGGGAGTATAATTTCAAATACATGTAAACATTATATGTTCAAATAAATGGAAATTATTTACTATTCTTTATTATTTTATAAATATGATCCTTGAAATTTAGAGTAATGATCCTCAACTTTATGGTTTCTCTTAACTAGGAGACCCTAAAAAGTGGGGATCGTTACATTTGATATTAGAGCCCATATTTACCAATTAATATTTATTAGTTTATAATTTCAAAAAATCTTTAGAAATATAAGGAAACTTATTAGGGCATCACTCAAAGGTAATGATGTCTAGGTTGGGTCATGGTTTTGAGGGCTAGCAATATTTTCCTCTGCACCATTAAATTGGCATACGAGGACTCCCTTAGCCAAATGTGATACCTGCCTAGCCAAAACCTAGGGTTATCTCTAGAATAATGTTTCTACTAGGTTTCTTATCTCTAATTTCATATTTTTATCACCTCCATGCTTAATAAACCCTAAAATGTACTTCTTACCTCATCTTGAGTTAGGATTTTTAGGGGAACTAGGATTAAGGCATCCTCTGCCAATTAATGCACATATAATGTTAAAATAATGACATGTTTTGAAAAATGGTTATGTGTTAGTTAGGTTTTCTCTAGTGAGGGTAAACCCTAGAGATACCTAGGAATGGGTTGGGCTACCCCTATTTTCCATGAAGACTTGAGTGGTATAACCCACTAGGGTATGAAACTTTAGTGCAAATACAGGGTGTCATCCCTGACCATAACCCAAAACCCTAATTGTGGGGAATGGGAGTAGTGTGGGTGAAATTATAACCCTACCCAACCAAACCTTAAGTAGGGGTGAAGGAAATAGGGAAATCCAAATGGGTATGGATAAGCCAGTTCAATACTCCACATTAGGTGCCCTAGTTTCCCATGCATGCAAGTATGTGGAGTAATGCATGTATGACACACATAAAGGGTTTTGAATATAATTGATACATATGGAATTAGTAATGACATAATGAAAATATAGGACCCTCAATTCACTTTTAGGTTGGTGTCCCAATCTGGGGTGGGTTAACCCAAGATGGGAAAAAGGACTTATGGGGGCAGTATAACCCTAAACCTGTGGGGTCAGGGTATGGATAGCAAGCCTATCCTCCTCCTAGAGATCAAGAATGACACCCTAGGTTAGGATCTTCTCTAGAAGGTGAGTTGACCAATCTCATGTTAAGAATCAAGGAAATGTTGGACATCGTCTAAGGACCTAACCCTAAAGGGATGGAATGTGATGGAATGGTATGGTCACAAGGCATGGCAACCTCTACCCCTACCTAATCAAAATAAGTTGTCAAAGAGAAATATAAAGTATGTAAATATGAAACCTTGGTTAGAGAAATTGCAGGGTAGATATGTAATGGCAAGTAATTTACATTCAAGGAAATCATACATCTAGGGTATATCATCCCTACAGCTACCAATTTTGGGAAATAAAGGTGTGTGTTTGGGTTAATGCCCTAGATGCATGAGAATGAAAAATATCGCTTGAGAAAAATCAGGTAAAATGTGAAAGTTAATGTATAGAAATAAAATCATATGAAGGAAATCTAGTTCATAGACTCTCCTGGGGAAGGATGGGTCATGGTACATAGAAACCTAATGATATTGGGGACCCTTGTCCTACACCTAGGTGTAAGTAATGAAGAAACAAAATTCAGTGATAACATCTCAACAATCCTTGGGTAGGGTAGAGCCTTAAGTCAACTATAAGGTCAAGGAGAGTTGCTTAAAGGTACATAAGACCCAATGGGTTAAGGGTTGATCATCTTCTAAGTATATAAGGCCCACGGGGTTAGAGATTGCCATCGACATGCACACAAGGCCCAAGGGGTCAGGAGATGGTCACTCTACATTCTCTTAAGGCCCATGGTATCAAGTGAAAATATAATTTCATTAATGCATAAGGATTGAGGGGTTAAGCATGTCAATGGACCTTGAGGACACGAGGAGATCACTCAAAATGTATCGATACCCATAGAGACCTTAAGGGAATGACTAAGGCTAATGATATGTGAACATAAGGAATATAATAATGATGGTTGAAATATAATTTGAAGGGAAATTGTGCATAAGCTCAAGAGTTGACAAAAGCATTATCCTTGAGTTCATAAATTTAAAAAAGGTTCATGGAATGAAAATAGGTGTAAAGTTTGGAGCCATTTTTAAGAGTGACTCAACCTTAAAAATTGAAATTATAAGATAAGGTGTGAGAACACCTTCTCTTCACATGGAATGGGATGAAGCTTGTGTTTGGACTACAGCCACATGTTTATTTCATCTTATTTAGAGTGTGAGAGATTGAGTAGCCACATTGAAGCATAATTGGCATATGAGAATGAATACCCTAAGTTAAAGTAATGGTTTAGGGTTTTAAGGTGTTACTTCACCCATACATAAATATATTTGGACAATCCTTAGTAGGTTTGGGACCTAAGTGAAATGTGTAATAAAAAAGTTGTAATGTAATTACCAAGTGATAAAATCATGTAATGATTGATCATGTGGAAATGCCCTTGATTGAATTCAGGCTCCAACCTCCTAATATGAGAATTTTCTATGTATAGAAATTATTAAGGGTAATCTAGCTAGAACTTATCCAAGGAAGGTTATAGACCTAATGTTTGACACTAATATGAGTGATCATTCACCTTAATCTTATTAGGTTTGAATTTTGGGGACGAAAATTCTTTTGAGGAGGGGTGAATGTATAATCCCCAAATTTGGTGAATTTGGATTTTGTGCTATGAATTCAATGTTGATTCCTAAAGAATCCATTTTGAGATAACCAAAGTATGCCAGAATGAATTATGAATCTAAGGCTGTAGTAAATTCTAGATGTTAAAGAAATAATGTGGAACTAATATGCCTAGGTGAGGCTTCAATTGAAGTAATATGTATGAATTTATGTATAATTATGTGTTTATTGATGACCTAGGTGGAATAATTAAGTAAATTCTTGAATGGAAAAAGAACAATATTTATCATCAGTATTTTGATCTCAAACATGGTCCAATACTAGATAATATTATTAGGGATAATCCTAAAGTTTGGGATTAATATGATAATCATACTGACCTATAGGTTTTTTGGAAAGTTTGGTTACATTTTAATAAAGTGAGGATAATATTAATTGATGTCGAATATATTGTATTTATTACCCAATGTCCAGATAACCCAGAACTATGAGGATGTGACACAGAATACAATCCTAATATTATTCATTCATCTGTTATCAGACAACGAGTAGACTGTCTTCAACCTCCCAACAAGAGGCTAACAGAAGCTAGTCTCCTTTGTGATCTCTCTCTCTCTACTTAAGTGTCAGTTTGCCAAGATAACTCTCTAGAAGACTTTGGGAGTCCTAACCTCACTGAATAGACCCTAGATTTCTCATTATCTCCTCCTGGAGGTAATGCCCAAATTGGGGATGGGCTTGCTCTTTGCGGCTCATATCAGTGGGGTTCTTGTAGCCACCATGCCTATATAAGCACTCTCATATAGACCTCGTGACTCCTAGAACTGAGCAGTGCCTCTAGTTCCAACTTTGGCAGCCTTTCCATCAGTCTCCTACCTCCAACCTTTTACTTCTCCAGCCAATCCCTAAGCCACATTGCCCTAGTCGATTGCGGTCACTGGAAAGGGACTGGGAGTTCGAGGGATCATGGAGAAGATTTTAGCCAATTTGAGTCGGTCGTCACGGCAGAGGATTAGAGAGTCAATGGCGACTTGACTCCCTATTGGACGCAACAGAGTGCAGATATCTGGGGTAGAGGTAAGGGCGACACATGGGAAAAAGACTTGGATGCCCTTGAAGGTATACACATAGTGTGGCGGTACTAGTGTCCTTTTCCCCTAACCTTGAGGGTTGGTTGCGCTAGATGAAGGCTCTGAGGTGGTACATGCCCAATGTCCAAGCTCGGTCGTGTGGTAAACAAAAGTAATCACTCTTTTTCTGACATGGTCCAATCTAATTGGCTCAAATACTATTAATTTGAAATAATTCTATTAAGTCATTGGTATCTCAGATAATATCGATTTTATTGGTCATTTTGATCAAAAAAATAAGTAGAATATGGATAAAATGATTATGGAGTCTACTAATGCTTCTTGTTACAAAAGTATAGGCAATACATTATTATAAGGTGATTAATGTAAGTAAATCCTAATTTTGATGAGCAAGTTTTATTTTTATGAGCATGTTGTTAATCATGTTAAATATGATTGATTTGTATATTCTGATGTCATTACATAATTATGAAATGCCA
>OY856413.1:130457500-130612500 GCA_963693085.1 Alisma plantago-aquatica | reverse complement strand
CTCGTGGGCATTGAATGAACGCCATTGTGTGTGTGCGTGCATGAATTTACCCCAATTTATAAAAGCCTATGGCATAAAACTAATGATGCCAATTTATTGTACAAACATAAAAAAAATAAATCTTAAACTTTATTTTATATGTCACCGACACAAGGTCATTTTCCACACCCAATCAACAAAGGTGAAGACCAAAGTATGTCACACACCCCCTATCAAAATTCAAACTTCAATACACTGATTTTTGTAGAAAGTTATTTGCATGCAAGTTAATATAAATTCAAACAAAATATTACAACCCTAATGCGGGTCTTAGGGTGCGCTTTGGGCTAGGAGTAAATTGTTTAATCAAATTAAATTGAATCAATGGCAAAAAAAAGACGATGGATCAAAGGCAAACCTAGTTTTTAAGAATCCAATAGAGGACAAAGCAAATTTTAGACTAGAGAATGAAAAATAAAGACTAGAGATGACAAAAAAACATTTTTAGGTTAGTTTTGGGTAGGTTTCACATCCAAATCAATGATGATTCATCGAACCAAGAACCGACTCAGAGCCAGACTCAATACCAAGTGATAAACCAAGATCTAAACCCAAACTTGTATCATATGACCAGGAATCAAGCTCAAATTCTATAGTCCTCTATACATATACAATCTTCTATGTGTATTCAAATAAACTTGATTTATACCTCATGCTCTATCCTAAATTGTTCAGATTCTCAACTTGAATCAAGCACGGATTGACAAAATCCAAACCCTAGATTTGGCTTCTTTTATTTTGTTTGAAATATAACATCAATTACATAGAACCATCATACATTGATTGAATCTAACCCAAAATTTTCTTTTCCAAATTAGGCAAGTTCCAATTCACAATTTTGAACAGAACTTTGACAAGCATATGTTAGACCATATCAAGATAAACTGAGTTAGAAAAATCTTTCCATAGAATTTTCTACCTTATTTTTTCTATTGAGATATTAGTATTACATGTTTTCTTTAATGAATCGCCTTCTAAAACTTTGGCTTTTGGATATTAGTATTACTTTTTAGTAAAGAAGCATTTGGAGATCCTGACACACTTTTTGAACACCATTACATAGTTTCACTTAAACAACTTGGAAGAGATTATACCCTAGTTCAAATTAAGTAAATGGAGTGTTATATCTAATGAAAAAAGTAGAATAATTTATGAACTACTAGACCAAATGACTTATTACATGCATAACATAGTTTACTATGAGATTCTGATATAGGTTGCATAGTTGGCATAATGAGATCTAATTGTTAAACAACCAATTTATCACAATTACCTTTTTTTTTAATTAAATGAGGAAGGTATTATTCACCCCGGTTCCTCACCAGGTAAAAAACAAAGAGTGTGTCCCTTTACAAGTAGCCCCTAACGCCACTGTTCCCAAAAGGAGCTAAAAAACGTCTATCTATGTCTTTTGCGTATCGTATGTGTCTTACCCATCTTGTCATAAAAAAAGACCCTACACGGTGGAGGCATAAGGCCTAAGGAAGTGAAGAGAAAGCAATCTGTGATTTGGTCCCCATAGATTGCTAGTTGCTTCGCCACACAGTTACTCATCTTCTCCACCAAATGGATCGTTCCGTTGATAGATGCTAGAGCCTTGCTAATGCTATCCACTAACTTCTTGAGTCTCCACATGCAGTCGTTGCCTCCTACAAAAAACTGACCACTTGCTGCAGATCCAACTCAAGAACAACATTTGAAAGCCCAGTAGAAAGCCCCAAATTAATGACATAGAACAGCGCTTCCAGGTACCCTTCCACCTTGCTAGAGGCTAGCCCTGCCGAAGAAAAGCCCCATAGCAGGTCCCCTTCAGAGTTCCTTGCTATCCCTCCCACCGATATCCGGCCAGCCTGGTTAACCCCGCTTGCTTTCCAACGTTTAGATGCTACATTGATCTTAGTGAACCCCTGGGTCGGTCATTCCCAACGCACAGGGGAGTAAACCCAAGTGCTGGTGTTGGGAACTTTGATCCCCTGTTTGTGCCACTCTTCCTGCGTCACCTGAGATCCGCCCAGCTCATCAGGAACCAGGTGATGGGACATGAAGTTCAGTAGTCTAATGGCTTGCCTCCAGATAACAGCGGGTGAAAGACTCCTGCCCACGAATCTACGAGCGCATCTCGCCTTCCAGAGCATCCATAAGACCAACTGTGGAAGGTGACCTCTTAAGAACCCGAGAAAGGAGTAGTGTACTGCTTTCCCCCAGCATCTTCACAAGGCGCCCATCGTTGACAGGCTGTTTTGGAGAAGAGGGAGATCCAAAACGTCTTCAAGCCAGGTCCACAAGAGGCGCGCTGCATCGCTGTGAAGGAAGAGGTGTTCAATGTCCTCATAGCCCCCTTCCTCACAACATTCACATCTCGAGGTTAACGAAATCATACAGGCTATGACTCTATCGTCAACCGCCAGAGCCTTATGGTATAACTTCCAAGTATGGACTGCTACTTTGAATGGGAGGTGAGAAGACCAGATCCATTTGTGCCCTACGAGAGGCGGCTGGGAGGTTGCTTGGAGGGAGTCTTTTGCAGAAGCGAGGGAGAAAGTTCCGGACTCCGAGGGTGTCCAGATCGCCTTGTCCTTCTGAGATGGTGTAAGCGAGATGGGCCAAGATTGAATGATTTGGACCCCTTCAGGGTAAAAATGATGGTGGAGGAAGTCGACGTCCCAAAGAGTGTCACCCAAGAAGACCTCACAAAGTCGAGTGTTTGGTTGGACAGCAACATCTGCTCGGACGAGGGTGAGAAGAGGAGCTGACCATCCATGCCAATTAGAGAACCAGAACGAGATATCCCCTCTTCCGACATCCCAAAAGAGTCGTGGCATGATATGTGGAAAGGCCTTCCAGACATGCTTCCAAAAGGTCGAAGCATACGAGCTCAGCTTGAGGAAGCATGGATGATGTGTGTCAGCCATCCAGGTTGACCTGGAATATTTTTGCCTGCAAAAAGTGGCCCAAATGGAGTCACCTGTTAACGCCTCCCATGCCGCTTTCAAGATACAAGCCTTCTGGGTGAATTTAAGGGATTGGATCCCTAGCCCCCCCTTCTCGATGGGTGTGCATAAGGTTTTCCAGTTAACCCATGCCTTGCGCTTCGTAGCATCCCTGGACTCCCAAAGGAAGGTTCTCATGATCCTCTCAAGTCTGTTGATCACCGTGATAGGCACCCTACTGGACATTAGAGAGTATAAGGGAATGGAGTTCAAGACCGCCTTAAGAAGGGAAATCCGCCCCGCGAAATTGAGAAGCCTTCCACTCCATGCTCCAATTACCTTTGCAACAAGATTAGACAAATATAGTTAAATCACTTAATGAAATTGGAGCTGAGACAAAATCACCCAAATCAAGAGTCAAACACCGACCAAACCAACTACCTAAACAAGTCCTTCAGTTTTCACTACAAGCTTCTGCTTATCCTTTAAGTAGCACTAATCCACCTCCATATATATACTAGATAGTGATGCTAATTATATTATGAATAGGCTCCAGCCGCTCCACATATAATTGGGTAAAATATTTGACGATGCATTTTACTACTACAAAGGTATTCATTTAATTGCGTAAGGTATCCATGGGAAAATGACACTTACCGATGTTTTTTTATCAAATTACCAAGGCACCCGAACTTTTCGTTGTTGGCATCGTTTTGTATAAAGTTGGGCTACTATTATTGTGTTCTTTTACTTTGAAAACTCTGTTCGTGGAAGGTAAAATGCCAAGTCGGCCACCAGTTAGAGCAACAATGAAACAATCTCTTCGAACTGGATAAACAGCTTCTAAACAAAGTGCCCACGAGAGCATGAGCTACTCGATCTGAGTTTCCAATTCCAAAGCCGAAGAAAAGAAATAAAGAGACTACCTAAGAGGCGGATAACATCTGCTAGTAAGGCTAGTTAGGTAGTGTAGTTGTTTGAATTTACAATGTAAAAATATATATCAAACAGGTACTTTGTCATCCAACTACGCCCAACCAAACATGCCCATAGATGCAAGTGTTCTGCTGTATCTTCCCGCTCCCAAAGAGTTCGAAAAGCATCTGGCTGTCAGTTTTGAGGTGAACCTCTGGATCTGCAGGTCCTTTGCTTTCAACAATGCATACCTTGCAGCGCTGGCTACAGCTATGGGTGGTATCATTATGGCGTGCTCGAGGTTGTACCCGACAGCTATCAGCTTTCCTCCATCGTCTCACATACCGCTCCAAGCCCAACGTCTTCCCCATGACTGCATCATAGTTCAGTTTTGAGCACTCGGCTGATTTCATCCCGCACCCTCTATAGTCTTCACATCCGTAAATATTTCCTCTTGTCGGCAGTTGAGCCCTATGGAAGTCCTTGATTAACGCCTTGTAGTTTGGCGTTAAGTAGTGTATGCTTCGTTCACATTGCTTGAATACCAGGCTGTTGCGGCAGTTCCAGATTGTCCAAAGCCATCTGTGACATCTTACATCGGTTGGAAGCTTGTCCAAGAACTGCTGTACGACTCCGCAAGAGCTTGTCCAATCCAGCGGCAACGGCTTGCTGGACAGTGCCCTTGAGTGATTATATACAGAAACTAAACTGAGTTCAACCCCCCTCCCTTTGGAGTGGTTATATATGAAAAGTTGGAAACAATTAAAAAAATCTAGATTTATAAGCGTTTATGTGAGCCTCAGTAAGTTATGAACTTATGAGAGCATCCGTGTTAGTGCTATAAGCTAAACTGCAATATGTAATGCGCATATGAATTTATGTTCAAGGTTATTAAAGAATTTAAAAGCTCAGAAACAGATATAATGACAAAACTACTGAAAATTGTTGCTACTATTTGAGACTTGTGGCTGATCAGAGCCATACAGCACTAATCATTACAGGTGTTTCCATTGAATGCGGTAATTCTTAGACCAAACAGGTAAATCTGAGCTTGAAACTCACAAAGCATAAAACACTTGAAAAGCTTTTACCAACATAGCGGTGACGAACTGATGTATTCATGACCCAGCCGCAACCACTAACCACTTTTTAGCTTCTAGGGATATGGACAACTACCATGCTGGTGCTACTTAACTGTCCTAAATAACAAGAAGCCTGTCGGACTGCTTCGAATATTTCGTTACATGAGTCAGAAGTCAGTCAGTGCATATTCATTTAATAATCATCAAAAGAGGATTTTGCAAGCGACCCAGTCCCATCAATGGACAGCGTCAAGTGTGCAGAACCTCTCAAGATTGACTGATGTAGAAAAGCAAACTCTGACTTTCTTCAACCACAAAACTGCCTTGGCTCGAGGAATTGAAGAACATCTCCCACAAGAAGCAAAGAACCAGTCACAAGGACCTGAAATATGGAAACGGCTTGTAACATACAGTCTATTGGGTTCTGAATAGCAACAACCAGATATCCAGAAGCAGTCATATTGGTGTTCATAAGCTATTGGAGAGAATAAACACAAAATTAAATTTGGAATGAAAGCAATACAAGAAAATAGTGAGGCAGTGTAAACAGAGCCAGTCAAATTTCAAATCAGGATTTGCAAATACAATCTTGCAGGGTCACTTTACTTTTAACTGGAATTGAAAATAAAGATTTAGGCTTTTTTCCCAGGTGGAGAGTTACAATTTCCACCCTTAAACAATGTAGATTGGCTAAAAAACAAGTTCTGAGTAGAAAAAGAGATATGTAGTCTAGGTTAAATGTGAAATAATCCAGCAGAAAATGCAAAAAGCAAATAGAGAGAGTACTTGAGTTCATTAACAGGTTAATCTGGTTCAAGGCCAGCAAATCAACCATGCAATTAACAGTACAAGCGAGTAGGGTGGAGAATCACATGTAGACATTATGCAAATTGTTAAGTTTGGAGTACAGTAACCCGGTCAGCCATAGTAACAATTCGCACAGAAAGTGTAGGTAACGTATATCTACGGGACTAAAGAAGAAAAGATGCTAAAAGAACAAGGAAATAATTCTCATTCATCAACTGTGTTTCAACAAGGACACAATAGAGTCTTTATATAGGCTTCTAAAAGAAAGACTAAAAGGACAGTAGCTGATGTAGGACACAACCATGTGACTTTACAAAAGCCCAAAATAAAGAAAAGGTATAATTAAATAACGCAAGTTAGAAAAAAGCCTAACTAATGACATGATGACGCCTGCGCTCATAAGTGCGTAAAGGCGGAGCCTGTCCTACATCAGTAGGTCAAAGCACAAGTGGACTGTAATAGTTCGAGGTTCAAATGTTTGAACTTGAACTGCCTCGATAGAAGTGGTGAAGTCCGACCAAGACCTAACTCTAACTCTTAACCAAGACAGTTTGTAAAGCAAAACCAAGTTCCACAAAATACACTTATGGTATTTCATCAGAATGCCTATATCGACTATAAATTATAGAGACTAAATATGCTGATGCAAACATAAAAATATAGAAGTTCCAATAATTTAACTATTAGAATGTGTGGTATTCAACCCAAAACCAATTGGCAATGGGTGAAGGGACCACACACCTTATAAGCCCAAGACCTATTCCAGAGCTCAGCGGTATGGGACAATCCTAACATTAACGACTATGTTTGCATTTGTGGAATTAATAACAATGAGAATGATATTTGTTGGATGTTAAACTCAAATCTCATAACTTCCTGTAAATATGATCCGTAGGAACCTCTATAGGATATCATCAATAGCAATAGAGTAGTAAGCTCTACCATCATCAGTATACAATACTTAGACAACATATGAAACTAATCGATAGTCTTGTGGAACCTTTAAGCTTGTTGTCGTAAGGAAGTTGTATACTTGTACAAGTTTTGAAGCATCACTCCTTCCTTTCCCTTTCTTCTTACTCTCATGCTTGAGATCCAGCTGACTTCATTGACGTAAGTAATACTGGTGGGTGTTTTGCTCGAATTGGACTACAAAAGATAAAAAGGCACATCCACTCAACATGTGACATGACTACATGAGTTACACTTGTATGTGCTTCTCCAGAAGTTAATGTAAAGGGATGAGCTCATATGTGGTATCAATGGCTTCCAATTATTTTGCCCACTATAATAAACCCAATAACAAGATCCCAGTGTTGCAATATTCTCTAAAGCCCTTTTGCAAAATGCTTAATTTTGTTAGTACAGCAACACTGTCAAGAATTGTTACTTCAACCAAGAGAGGGTCGGTCAAGGCATCGATTGTAAGCATTCAAGGTTCAAATGTTTGAACTTGAACTCCCTTACTGAAGTATAATTTAACAAAAGCTCAATTCTAACTTCGAGCCAAGAGAGTCTTTGTAGCAAATCGAGTTTCATAAACTAGTCACTAAGGAAGTGATCAGAACGGCATATTGACTTCAAGTAATGAGATGAAATATGTCTTGTCAAACTAAAATTTGACCAAGCCAGATCTTGTAGCAAACAAAAAGATTTGTTGATGTTCCAATCATATCAAACAACCTAATAACAACAAGAAAAATAACCGTGGGAGCCTAAAATCTGAACTTCTAGATATCGTGGGAGCCTCTTCAACACATTAATCAAGCCAAAAAGTAGTGAACCTCTACCATCATCTCCATCCCCACTATAAAATACTAGGTTAGAGTGTGAAACTGATTGGTGATCTTGTGGCAAACGCAAGCTCATTCCCATTAGCCAATTGTGCATTTGTGGAAGTTGCCAAGGCCCCTACAGCTTATGAACCCATGCACAAATATCTTCCTACAAAGAAGAATTGAGCTTTGGGATATATTGATGAGAAGAAACAATTGTGGGCTAGTATGGAATCCCTCTCACATGTGATGGGTGGAAACCAGTGTAACAGAAAACAAATATTTTTTTGAAATTCAACTCATGTAGATTACAATGATGGGATAATTAGAAGTTTTCAATAGAAGTTCCTTCAACTTCACATCATTTGCTTCAAAAAATGGCATTGAAAGTTTTATCGAAGTCTGCATTTAAACTTCCTTCCAATTCTACGCCTGAGGAAGTCGACACGAATTCCAAGTCCTGCTCCATGGGTAAGATATTATAATAAAAAGCCATTCACTATACTAGGCACCATGTACACCCATTGCATAGGTTGACCATTGATTTCATATAGAAGATTATATCAAAAAGTTGATTGTTTATGGTAGACTGATTATTGATTTCATATACAACAATTTGTTTCTACTGCATCCAATGAGGCGCCCAAAGTATGATCGAGGCAATCTAGATCGACTAGAACTAGCTAGATTTGTCACCTAGGAAGCACATTGTGTGGACATGGACATGGACACAGACATGAGAATCTGTAAAGATGTAAGATACAGACACGACACTGGACACAACAGACACATGCATATATGCATACATATAAATATATGTATACACATACATATATATACATACTAACAGGAAACTTTCTGTGAAGAATAGCACATTGGCAAATTCAGGTGTTCCCCAATGAAGGGACTTAGGTTTGATCCACCGGACAAGCATTCCTCGATTTGATACCCCCTAGGCGTCCAACTTCAAGCTATAGATTGTGGGGAAAGGGGAGAAGTATCTCTCTTAATCCCATAAATAATAGGGATACGATACAAATATCATCCATACAACCATCCATATATAGCTATAAAAGTAAGTCTCAACATGGGATTAACATAATTAAACACAAAAGGAAAAATCAAACCCAAGCTGCTTTACAATATAACTGTAAACTTTATAATATGAAAAATGATGAAGCCACCGGTAAGTTTACATTATGAAATCAAATATTATCTATGGAGAATAATTATTCCATAATACATCTGTAATTTGAAATTAACTAACATGGAGAGTGATAAATTATAATAAATTTGCATATTCAATTCCTAAAACAACTTTTAGAAGATCGATGAATAATATTTACAAGAATGATGCATATTATATCATTATCAATGACTAATACGGGAAGGAGAGGAGACATACTGGCGGTTTTCTGGAAGAAGAAGAGAAAAGGGGGAGACATTGCTTATATTTCTTTATGTATGGAATTGGTTTGGGCAAGTTGTGCCCACAACGTTTCTATGACGTGACCCTATTGTGTCCTCGTTGTGTCCAAGCCTAAAAAAGTGGACATGTTTGAGTTGTGTCTCGCATGCTTTCATGTCTGAGCGTGTCTAGGATGCCACAGCTATCCCAAGGAAGCATTTGTGCTCCCTAATTTGCCACCAACTATTGGGCACCACATTCACTTATGTCTAAAAAGGATGGACTTAGGAATCTCTTTAATGTTGTAGAGTGGACCTTCATTAAGAAGCAAATAATCTGAATGGCATATAAATTGAAGAACTAATTGTCAAGCGACCGTTCTCAGACAAGGATATGAAGAGGCTTCCAATAAAGGATCAGGTCATGAAACTCTTAAATCTAGTAAATGGTGATAAGATTGCAACCACGCCTTGGTTGTACGATGCATTGGAAAAAAATGGTGGAGAATGTCAAACAAGTGGCTTTCACATTCCATGTGCAATACCAAGAAATAATGGACAAGTGGTGGTGGAGCAAGATGCTTTTGCATCCAGTGCATAAAGCAGTTGAGCATATAACACATAATCGATAATCATGTTATTGCATTTATTTTCATTTCCTATTGGCATTGAAATAATATTGTTTTTCTATTATTTGTTGTTAGCATACTATTTGGATCCGAGGTTCCAGTATTCACTAAGATTAGGCTTGGAAGCACAGTTAATGAATGGCATGAGAGAAGTAATTTACTAATCAATTGCTAGTCCTTAGATGAAGGTATGACAGTAATGGATCAAGTATACATAGAACATATGTAAATCATGATTGTTTGAAGACCTAAGTAATTCATGTATGGTTCCATCAAAACCTAATTTTTTGGATCTTTTTGCAACAACGACAGTTCATGAAGCCATTGAATACACAGACATTCTAATGCAGTCATTGATCGTGATCAGGACCTTAGTGAGTGATAGGCGTGGAATGTAACATGTTCCCCATGGCTTAAGGAAATCACCGTTCGCATTTTACTGAAACATCTATAGGGAGGGATGAAAGAAATTGAACATTATATTTGGTGCATACAAAAGAAGTCAGCTTGGGGTTGACATGTTAAGGGATGTAGACATCTACTATATCTGACTGAGGGATAGAGCATTAAGAGTGCCAACTTCAAGGAAGTGAATTTCATTGTCGCCCACAACCCCATTGACAGGATATACATACAATCCATCTAAGATACAAAAGCACATAATTTGATGATTCATGTTGTATTAAAGAAAAATTAGAGGAACAGTCTAATGAGATGGGTTAGATAACCATTATGTCTGTCTACAACATATGTAGAAGAGAATTTTAATTGTTTGTGATGATAACCTCGAATGAAAAGAAGAAATCAAAGGCCACCTAAAAGACCTTGAACCTGAGCCTTAGCTTATAAACGGTGACTAGAAATTGATTAAGCAATGAAGAGGAGTTGGCAAGTACAGATACAGGTTAGTCTTCTTCAAAATTTACTGCAGCGTTCGGGAAGGCGATTGCACTCATCGCTGATGGCACATCCCCTATGGCCTATACAACAATTTCTCACAGTGAGAAGTTAGCATTCCATAGAGTTTGCCAATCGCGCCGGATAGAAAAAGCAAGGTAAATGAGAGTGATAGACTGTCGTACGTTTGGCAACATGATTGCCAGCGATTGACCCGTTGCCTCGCTGCCTGTAATTGTCCAACACTTCCTACCGCTGCCTGAAAGTTGTGTCAAACGTAACATACATCCAGGTCAAATTCAAAAACTAATGATGATGATGGTAATGACAATAACGGAGGTGGTGAGCATTATCTAGAATATCCTCTATCAAATAATTATGAACACGATGATAGCCCAGATGTTAATAAGGCCCCCTAGATGTGTCTTCACTAGAGAAAGAGTATCCCACAACTGAGAAAACTTTTTGTTAAATAATGTCTTTATATATTCTGTTTGTTATTTTCCTTTTCTATATGGACCTCTATGTAATTGCTCCACTTATATATACATATATGGGGTACACACAGCCAGAGCAGGCGTAACCCTTGGGCGCCGCCCCTCCCTCTCTCCTTTCTTCTTCCCCTCCCTCCCTTCCCTTCTCTCTCCCCCCCCCCGGCCCGCCGCCACTGTTGGCTGCCTAGGCACCGCAGCCAGCCGCCGCAGCCGCTGGGCTGCCCGTCGCTCGGCTGGAGTAGCCGCAACAGCAGTCGGCCGCACCACCGCCGTCGCCGCCTCGGGCCTCCGCGTCGCCGTCTCCTCCTAGTCGTCGCCTCCTCCTAGCCGCCCAACCAACCGGGCGTCTTTGTGAGCCTCCTCCGGCTCTGTCTACTACCTGCCCGTGTCGGCCTTTGAGCCACCGGGTCTCTTACTGCGCCTCGGTGTAGTCCGTATGTAACTGGTCCACCCAGTTTTTTCTCCTCTGCCTGTTGCCGCCTAGAGCGAGGACCTAGGCGGTCATCTACTACTTGTACCTACCTCCTACTGCTGGACTTGGTGTTGTTTGTCTGTCATGGCTTCCTCACATGACGATCATCGCCGTTAGGTTACTACTGTCAAGCTGGATGGGTGCAACTACCAGCACTGGGTTTATTCCATGGAGATTTATGCTAAATCCCAGGGCAAACATTCCCACTTGACGCGTGATCCACCTCCCGCTCCTGCTTCTACTGTCGAGTCCAAGGACATCAAGGCCTATGATGACTGGGTCAAAGATGATTTGACTGTGATGACATGGATTCTCAACAGCAGCAAAACATGCATCAGTGCTACCTTACTCCGTCTACCGACTGCTAAGGAAATGTCAGATCAGCTGGCAGGCACTTACTCTCACAGCAAAAATCCCAAGAAGGTGTTCGACTTAAATAAGAAGCTGGCTCGTCTACAGTTCTCGGGACCTGATCTTGTTGACTACTTCTCTGCCTTCAAGAGACTCTGGGGTGAACTGGAGAGCTATCACCCTTTGTCGACTGATTTGGCTACCATGCAACGCCAAAGGACGTTGGAGCTGCAGGTAGTCCAGTTTTTGTGTAACCTTTCAGAGTCATATGCTGGAGTTGTAGATCAGATCCTTGCCAGTGATCCACCGCCTACGTTGCAGAGTGCTTTTCAACACCTTCAACGACTGCCTGCCTCGTCTTCTGAGTTACCTACTGATACTGGCGATACTACTGCCCTTGTTGCTATGTCGGGCCGTGGTCGTGGCCGCGGCCGTCGTCGCTTTCAGGAGAACCGCCCTCCTCTTAGCTCTGGCAGGGGGCATGGTTCGTTTGGACGTGGTGCGTCCTCTGGCCCTCCCAGTGCTTCTCGTCCTCCCTCTGGTCAGCGCTTCTGCAATTTCTGTGCCACGTTGAAGAAAAGTGTTGGGAGAAGTATGGCAAACCTGAATGGGCCAATGCTGCTTCTGAGGTCAATGCTACTTCTGAGGTTGCTACTCAGCCTCAAGCTACATATTCGTCGAGCTCTACTACTGCTGATTTCATCCGTTCTGAGGTGGAACGTCTACTGCTGGAGCGCATTGGGTCTTCCTCTGCTGCTACTACTGGAGCTCATGAATGGTTGTGATTCTGCTTTTCTAAGTGCACCCTCGTCTAGTACTGGTAATACAAGATGGGTGATTGATTCGGGTGCTTCTTCTCACATTTCTAGAAATCAGTCTCTTTTCTCGAATTTATCTACATTGGTTTCTAAGTCCTCTGATATGCTCATTGATGGATCAAAATCTATTAAGTCTGGGATTGGTGATATTGTTGATTAGTTTTTGTTGAAATCTGCTCTATATGTGCGTCGTTTTCCATTAAACTTACTATCTGTTAGCAAAATTGTGCGCATCCTGAACTGCAGTCTCACCTTTGTTCCTGGTACTTGTATTTTTGAGGACCTTCGCACGAGGATGAAGATTGGTGGGGGGCATGAAGGATCTGATGGTCTCTACTATCTGGATGAGTTGAAAAAGATCGGCACTATGGCTTTAGCTTCAGCACTATCATCTTCGGTTTCATCTTTGTAGTGGCACTACAGACTTGGACATCCGTAATCTGAGAAATTAAAGCATGCCATTTCTGGTGTAGGAACGCACAATTTTCAGTGTGAGTCGTGTCAGTTAGGAAAACAGTCTACAACTGTCTATCCTAAGCGGTCTCAGATTAGTAGTAAAAATATTTTTGATCTTGTTCATGCGGATGTATGGGGTCCTTGTCATGTTCCAACTTTATCTGGAAATAAATACTTTATTTTATTTATTGATGATTTTTCTCGTGCCACATGGTTGTTTCTTCTGAAAGATCGGTCCCAAGTATTGCCTACAATAAAATTCTTCTTTGCTGAAATTAAAACCCAGTTCTCTATGCCTGTTAAAATTCTGCAAACAGATAATGCTTTGGAATTTGTTTAGAAAGAGGTTGAGCTGTTTTTTCATTCTGTCGGTATTATTCATCAAACATCTTGTGCCTATACACCTCAACAAAATGGAGTTGCAGAGAGGAAAAATAGACATCTGCTTGAAGTCACTAGAACCATCATGCTACACTGTAATGTTCCTAGACATTTTTGGCCAGAAGCCATTCTTATTGCCTGTTTTCTAGTTAATCGAATGCCTTCATCTGTGATTGGCAACAAGATTCCAATACAGGTTCTACAACCAAATATGCCTTTTTTTTCTGTTCCTCCGAGGATATTTGGATCTACCTGCTTTGTGCGTCTACTTGAACCGAACTATGACAAATTATCTCCTAGAGCAGAAAAATGCATTTTCTTGGGTTATTCGTGTACTCAGAAAGGTATCGTTGCTATAGTCCTACTACTAAAAAGTGGTTCACGAGTAGTGACGTGGTTTTCTTTGAGTATACACCTTTTTATTCTACTAAAGGAGATACCTTGAGTTCAGATATTATAGCAGCACCATTTTCAGTCATCAGTGATTGCATATATGATACTTTACCTAGTGAAACTGCTTCTACTCTTATTGTGTATCAACGCAGGAACCGTTCACAGTCTGCTCAAGACCCCCCCCATGCAAAACCAATCTCCTCCTCTAGAAGGTCCTACACCTGCTGAGGTAACTTCTGACTTAGATTTACCTATTGCTCTCAGGAAAGGCACTTTTTCTTGTACTTCTCATAATATTGCTAATCATGTTTCTACTGCACATCTGAGTATTCATGTGAGTAATTTTGTTGTTGTTCTATCTGCAATTGTTGTCCCTAAGAATATCCATGATGCTTTACAAAGTTCTGCAAGGACAAATGCCATGACAGAGGAAATGACCGCCCTTGCTGATAGAGGAACTTGGGAGTTGGTGGATCAGCCTCCTGATTGCAAGCCTGTTGGCTGCAGATGGGTATATGTTGTGAAGTATCAACCTGATGGAACAGTGGAACGTCTGAAGGCACGCCTTGTGGCAAAAGGGTAGACTCAAACCTACGGTATTGATTATTTTGAGACTTTCTCGCATGTTGCACGATTAAATTCAGTTTGAGTACTTCTTTTTGTTGCTGTCAACTTGGATTGGCCTCTTATTCAGCTTGATGTTAAAAATGCTTTTTTGTATGGTGATCTTCAAGAGGTGGTCTATATGGAGCAACCACCTGGGTTTGTTGCTCAGGGGGAGTCACACAAGGTTTGTCGTCTAAAACATCTATTTATGGACTCAAACAGAGTCCTCGGGCATGGTTTGACTAGTTGAGCAAGATACTGACTACTTTTGGATTTCTGAGATCACATGTTGATCACTCTATCTTTACTAAAAAGACATCTTCTGGTATTGTGATTCAGATTGTTTATGTTGACGATATCATCTTATCTGGCAGCGATGTTATTGAAATTCAGGCTACTAAAACACACTTGTGCAAGCATTTTGCTACTAAAGACTTGGGAAAGCGGCGATATTTTTTGGGCATTAAGGTGTCCAGAACGGCTAGTGCTCTTGTCTTATCCTAGACGAAGTATGTTCTTGATCTCTTACAGGAGACCGGGATGATTGAAGCACGTCCTGCTGATACTCCTCTAGATCCAAATGTGAATTGGGATGATGATACATCTCCTATATATCCTGATAATAAAACATATAGGTGACTGGTTGGTAAGATGATTTATCTGACTGTTACTAGGGATGATATCTCTACTGTTGTTGGTCTTAGCAGGTATCTTGATAAGCCTAGACAGTGTTATTGGGATGCCATGTGTCATATTCTGAGGTACCTTAAGAAATCTCCTAGTAAAGGCCTCTGTTATAGAAAGCATGGGAACTGTGCTCTTGAAGGTTATTCTGACTCTGATTATGTTGAAAGTAAGATTGATAGAAAATCTACTTCAGGCTACTACACCTATGTTGGAGGAAATCTTGTCACTTGGAGGAGCAAAAAGCAAAATGTGGTTGCTAGATCCAGTGCTAAGGCGGAGTACAGGGCTATGGCTCACACTGCTTGTGAACTTTTATGGGTACAATCTCTACCGAAAGACTTCGGTGTGGAGTCTTCTACTGCTATTCCTATGCATTGTGATAATAAAACTACCATCTTCATGCTAATAATCATGTGTATCATGAACGAACAAAGAACATTGAAGTTGGCTTCCACTTTATCAGAGAAACTATCTTGTCTAGTCGGATCTGCACTCCATTTACCCGCTCAGAGGATCAAGTTGTTGATATCTTCACAAAGCTGCTAGCAAAGAAACATTTTAGCTCTCTTATGGACAAGTTGGGCATGATTGATATCTATGCTCCAACTTGAGGGGGAGTGTTATATAATGTCTTTATATATTATGTTTGTTATTTTCCTTTTCTATATGGACCTCTATGTAATTGCTCCACTTATATATATATGGGGTACACACATTGTGTAACCCTACGGGTTCTCAGTTTGTTTTTCTCACTTTTGAAGGAGGAACCTGAGGTGAAAAAGACTACATTGGTGCATTGCCAAAGGCTACAACTTCATACACTCCATAGCTTGTTGAATCAATGGAGAAAAAGAGCCTTTTTTATTTTCAATATCAACATTCCTATCGTTCATTGGTTGATCAATTCTTTGTGCAAGCATAGCAACCCACACTCACATGGCCATAGGGTTTCTGGATATTAACTATCTCTACAGCCACAAGTTCATGCACAAGAAAATGTGGGACATACATTAAGTGCAAACATCTTGTGGCCATATGGGCCATACCATTGTAGTTTCTAAGTACACTTTAATTATAGTGGGCAAAATCAGGTGTTGACCGTTCAGCGTTCCTCTTTATTATATCACAAGGCCTACTCCTTTGGAATGGGAATCTCCATCTCTAGCCCCTCAGCCTCCAAGACTAAAAAAAACAAGGACGAGCTTTTGAGGAGTTTTGTCTAAAGCTCAGGATGATGTGGCATGTTAACCCAGATATGTACAAATAGCACATAATGTCATACAAATTGAGCATAAATAATTATATGACATGGGAGTTATATCAAGGAATGAGGTTTTGGCGAAATTGGCGAAATTTTGCTAAAAAAATTTGATTTTGATGGGATCTGGTACCGAAACGTGCGACTGTGTCGATTTCGATGATTTCGATGAATTTCGCCAACTTTTGATGATTTCAATGAATTTTGCCAAATTTCGATGAAAATTTCAATAATTGCAATCCTTGTTATTGTTGTTTTTTGAAAAGGAGCAAAGGGGGATTGGGGTTATTTCACCATTTAGTACTCATACATAGTATATACTTAGAGTATATCATAATTGCATTGCATTTCCCTAATATTTGATATTCAAATTATTAGTATATAGACTTTCCTGCGTTTTTACTTAGTCTATTTTTCTCTTTTCTTTGTTATTCCTATGTCTTGTTTTATCCCACATGGGTTATATCTAAACCATGTGTCTTTCTCTTGTCTTATAAAAGAGAACCATGTACTCTATTTTTAATGATCTCAATAATAAGACAATTAGCCACAACTTCTAGATGGTATCAGAGCCTCCCGATCCTCCCTAACCCTAATCCTTCTTTCCCTCCCATCTACCCTAGCCGCCACCCTTCCCCTTTCCTCCCTGCTGCGCCGCACAGCAACCGCCGCCGCCGCCACCCTTGGTCTGTCGCCGCCGCCTTGCACCCTCCCTGGTGCCGCCTCCACCACAACATGCCCATCCCTACCTTTCTCCCTCACCGCCCACCCCTTCTCTTCCTCTCTTCTCCTCCGCAGCCCCCTCTTCTTCCTCCTTTTCCAGCAGCACCCTCTGCTGCCCGCCGCCTCCACCTACCTGCCGCCGCCACCATAGCCCCACCACCGCCTATTTCCGCAACCCCGAGCACCCACCCTATCCTCCCTTCTCCTCTTCCCATCTTCTCTACACCTTTGCTCACCATCTTGTCCGGTTAAAGGCTCCTTTTCCGGCCTCCGTTCAGTTTCCGACAACGCTACGTACAGCCCAGTCTTTTCCAGTTCTGGCACGTTGAAGGAGTAAATCTTTTTTTTCGCCTCTGCCTGCCTGCGCCTCATGGTGGAGTGATCTTTCCTCCATGTTGGCGTAGGTCCTGCTCTTCCTTTCTGCCCCGTGAGGGTCTTCTGAGGTCCATGATTGGATCTCCTACCTACTACTACTGCTAGTCCATGTGTTGGACTTCTACTGCTGCCCTCTGCTGACGCCTGCTGTTATCTGCGCCAGTGCTCCTGCTTGTTTCTACTTGGTCCGATGGCGACTTCAGATCTTCCTCGCACTCTCTGTGTTACTACGGTGAATCTGGATAGTTCCAACTATCACCTATGGGCTGCCTCCTTTGAGTTGTATGTTAAATCTCAAGGTCGCTACTCTCATCTGACTACAAAGGGTCCGTCTCTTCCTGCTCATGATGCTGACGAGAAGACGAAACAAGCCTATGATCTCTGGTCCAAGGAGGACTATGGGGTCATGACATGGATGGTCAACAACGCTGAAGCAAAGATCAGCCAGTCCCTTCTCCGTCTTCATACTGCCAAAGAAATGTGGGACCAACTCTCCCATGTTTACTCGCACCAACAGAATCCTAAGAAGGTCTTTGAGATCTTCAAACAACTTGCCAAACTGGAGTATTCTACTACTGATTCGGTCGAGGATTACTACAACTCCTGTTGTGCCCTCTGGGATGAGTTCCAGGTGTATCATCCCCTTTCTACTGACATTGATGAACTTAATCGACAGCGGAACGAACTTATGTTAGTTCAGTTCCTCGCGGGCCTACCTGCTTCCTTTACTGGTGTTGTGGACCAGATTCTCTCCAGCGACCCTTTACCCACTCTCCGCAATGTACTCAAAAGGGTCAAGCGTCTACCTTCTGTGTCCCAGCCCGTGCCTGACTCTTCTGATGGTGCAGCTCTCGTTGTCCGCTCTGGTGATTCCTTTCGTGGTCGCGGTCGTGGCAGAGGTCGTGGCCGCGGAGGACGTTTTTCTGCTCCTGGTCGTGGCTCTGGAACTGATCTTGTTGAGTCCCGCTATTGCACTCACTGCAAGCGCACCAACCATACTGAAGATCGTTGCTGGATCAAATATGGCAAACCTGACTGGGCCAATAAAGTGACTTCTGATCAGACTGATCCTGCTCCGCCGACAGCTGACTGGATCCGCTCGGAATTTGAAAAACTGCTACAAGCTCGTCTGGCGTCTTCTACTAAGGATTCAAATGCTGGTAATGCCGCACTTCTGACTACGACTGGTAAAAACTCCTGGGTGATTGACTCTGGTGCGACTTCTCATATATCTGGCAATCCTGATTTATTCTCTAAACTGCACAAGACTTCTTTTATACCTCCTGTTACTTTAGCTGATGGTTCTAAATCACCTGTTACTGGCATTGGTGATATTTTCCCTACTGGTAGTCTGCCTCTGCGCTCCACGCTTTATGTCCCGAAATTTCCTATTAATTTACTCTCTGTCAGTAAAACTGTGAAGAGCCTTCGTTGCTCAATTACGTTTGATCCGGATGGTGTTTTGTTTTAATCTCTGCGCACGAGGATGACGATTGGTTCAGGCCATGAGGGACCGGATGGACTCTACTACTTGGACGAGCCAAAGACAGCTGCATTTTTGACATCATTTGTGGCAGACATCCAGTGGCATTATAGATTGGGACATCCTTCTGTTGCAAAGTTAAAAGTCATGTTACCAGATATAGTTAGTTCTGATTTTCATTGTGAGACATGTCAGCTTGGCAAGCAGACTCGTGCTACCTTTTCCAAAAATTTTTGTATCAGTTCTAAAGCACCTTTTGATATTATACATGCTGACGTTTGGGGTCCATGTTCTGTGGCAAGCACTTCTGGTTTTAAATATTTTCTGAGCTTCATTGATGATTTTTCTAGAACAACATGGCTATTTTTGCTTAAAGATAGATCTACTATCCTTGAAAAAATTACTGAATTTTTTGCTGAGATCCGCACTCAATTTGCTAAGCCTATCAAAAACTTTCGCACTGATAATGCATTGGAATTCATGCAAGCCTCTGTTAGCTCCTTTTGTCGTCGTCAGGGCACCATCCACCAAACTTCCTGTGTTTATACCCCACAACAAAATGGTGTCGCTGAACGCAAGAATCGTCATCTTCTCAAAGTTGCTCGTACCCTTCTTTTTCACTACCATGTTCCCCAGGTTTTTTGGCCTGAGGCGATAGCCACTGCCTGTTATCTTATTAACCGCATGCCATCCTCTGTGCTCGGCAATCAGATTCCTTTTCAGATTTTGTTTCCCGATGCATCTCTTTTTTCTGTCCCGCCTCGCATATTTGGGAGCACATGTTTTGTTAAGAATCTTCGGCCAGGCCTTACTAAATTGGATCCTAGAGCGACTAAGTGTATTTTCCTAGGGTACTCTCGCACTCAAAAGGGGTACCGATGCTATGATCATATTTCTAAAAAGTGGTTTGTGTCTGCGGATGTGGTATTTTTTGAGCATATGCCTTTCTATTCTTCGGCTGGTTCTGCGTTCACTTCGGATTTACTGGTAGACACGCCTTTACCGGTGGTGGATGATTTACCTGATACTTCTGATGCTCCGATTGAAAAGCCACCTCTGAAAGTTTATCACAGAAGACCAAAGCCGACAGCTCCCTCTATGGCCTCTCCATCGTCCTCTTCCTCTGTGCCAGATCAAACACCTCCGCAGGTATTTTCTGATCTTGATATTCCTATTAGTTTGCGGAAAGGGACAAGAACGTGCACTATGCATCCGATTGGGAATTTCTGCTCTACTGCTAATCTGGGTACTAATTTTGCTAACTTCACTGCGGCTCTTTCTGCTATATCTGTACCTAAAAATGTTGCTCAGGCTCTTAGACATCCTGCATGGCGTCAGGCTATGGAAGAAGAAATGAAGGCCCTTACAGAACGTAATACATGGGCCCTTGTTGATCCACCTGCTGCCTGCTCTCCAGTTGGTTGTCGATGGGGCTTCACCGTCAAATACCAACCAGACGGTACTGTTGAACGGCTTAAGGCGAGACTTGTGGCAAAGGGGTATACACAGACCTATGGAGTTGACTACTTCGAGACTTTTTCTCCAGTAGCGCGCCTGAACTCTGTGAGAATTCTGATTTCTGTTGCTATTAAATTCTGACTGGCCTCTGTATCAGCTTGATGTAAAGAATGCTTTCCTGTATGGTGATCTTCATGAAGAAGTATACATGTCACAACCCCCCGGTTTTGTGTCATGGGGAGTCTTCTAAAGTCTGCAGGCTGAAAAAGGTTATTTATGGCTTAAAACAGAGCCCCAGAGCTTGGTTTGACAAGCTCCGCAATATTCTTCAGAAATTTTCTTTCCGGCGCTCCCAGTCTGATCATTCTGTTTTTGTGAAAAATACTTCTACGGGTATTGTTATCCTTATTGTTTATGTTGACGACATTATTCTTTCCGGAAGTGATCTTGCTGGTATTCAGTCAACAAAGTGCTATCTGGAGAAACACTTTGTCACCAAGGATCTCGGCTCGCTACGGTATTTTCTTGGGATAGAGGTGTCCCGGTCTTCTTCTGGTCTCTGCTTATCTCAGCGGAAGTATGTTCTGGACCTCCTATCTGAAACTGGTCTTCTATGTGTTAAACCTGCTAGCACACCTCTGGATCCAAACACCGACTGGGATGATGCGGATTCTCCTTCTTATCCTGGCAATCAGCAGTATCGAAGAATGGTTGGTAAACTCATCTATCTTACTGTTACACGGGCTGATATTACTGCTGCGGTTGGGCTGGTTAGTCGCTACTTGGATAAACCTCGGCAATGCCATTGGGATGATGTCTGCCATATTCTGAAATATCTGAAAAGTTCTCCTGGAAAAGGTCTGCTTTACAAGAAACATGGGCATTGCAAACTCCTGGGCTATTCTGACTCTGATTATGCTGGCAGCAAGGTTGACCGTCGCTCTACTTCTGGCTACTGTACCTTTGTGGGAGGTAACCTTGTCACTTGGCGAAGCAAGAAGCAGTCTGTAGTTGCTCGCTCTAGTGCTGAAGCTGAGTATCGTGCCATGGCACACACTACCTGTGAACTGTTCTGGATTAGGAGCTTGCTGAAGGACTTTGGCGTTTCTGATTTGTCTCCTATTCCAATGTATTGTGACAACAAAGCAGCTACCTTCATTGCTAGTAATCCTACCTTCCATGAGCGGACCAAGCACATTGAGGTGGATTGTCATTTTGTTCGCGAAGCTGTTCTATCGGGCCAAATCTCTACTCCCTACATTCATACATCTGATCAGGTGGCTGACATCTTCACAAAGATTCTACCCAAGACGAGGTTCACTGCTATGACATCCAAGCTGGGCATGCTAGACATCTACGCTCCAGCTTGAGGGGGAGTATTAGTATATAGACTTTCCTGCGTTTTTACTTAGTCTATTTTTCTCTTTTCTTTGTTATTCCTATGTCTTGTTTTATCCCACATGGGTTATATCTAAACCATGTGTCTTTCTCTTGTCTTATAAAAGAGAACCTTGTACTCTATTTTTAATCATCTCAATAATAAGACAATTAGCCACAACTTCTAGACAAATTATTAAATACTTATGCAATGCATGCTTTTTTAGATTCTGCAATGTGGACGATATGCGTCCTAGTGGTGGTTTATTAGACAATGAGGGTGCTAGGAAGCCAACCACACCAAAAAATAATGATTTAGCTAGAACCATTGCACTAGTGTTCTTGGGACCAATGAAATTATTGACTATTGAGTCAATATCAACAACAAACTATCAACCCAAGTAAAATGTGTGGGGATGCCCTACATATCCAATTTTTGAATTTATAATACAAATAAGTACATGCATGTATATAGCTCATACTTGCAAAATTGCATAACTTAATTCCTACATTTTCTCATCGAAACCCTTAATAAAAATCCTCAAGAAACAGGACAGTTCCCTTACCTCCCACATGAAGGACCACCCCAACCTACCCCCACATAAAACTGTATTGCATCAAATGATGCATTTAGGTGTAGAGATCACGACCATAAAATTTCATAAATTAATTCATTCATTTTGGCGTCGAAACGGGCACGGTTGCATCTATCGAAATTTTCGTCAGTGTTTCAAAAAATTTCGGTTTCCATGCTTGTCGAAACAGCATCAAAATTGGATACCTCGTTTCTTGAGTTGTGTGTGAAAATATCAACTAAATACTCTATAGTGAACCATGAGAAGAACGAATAGCAAAACCAGGACCCACTCAAACATATAATTAATGTAAGTTACACTTGTATAGACTTGTGTTTGTTTACCTTCAATAATATATTTCAAAAACACTTATGGACCATAAAATGTATTTTTCTGTATCTATTTCCTTAGAAAAATATGTTTGTTGTTAATTGCCAGAGTCAAACTGATATCTTCAACTCAAGAAAAGAATGGGGTGTAACACCTAGTTATCAACTATGAATATAATTGAATGAATAAATGTATTTCTGTGTATAGATCAGTGTTCTCATATGCCCCGCATGAGGCCGCTTATGCGGCCGCATATGCGTATGTGGCCCTTAGCCGCTCCGCATATAACTATGCAGTGCTATTTTGGGCATGGACCGAATATGCGGCTTGCGGTCCGCATATGCGGCCGCTTAGGCCCCGCATTTCATTTGGTGACTTAATAAAAAAATATAAATAAAACCAGCCAAATTAAATGACAGTTTCTTCTATATAGTTGGTTTTAGATCAAATAGTGAAATTTTGCTACCTCAAAAATACTTTTATTTTGAATCAGTGGTGCACAATATATTATTACATTATTGCCAATGTTTCATTATGCTCTTTCCTTTGCTCCTGTTTTCTCTTCTATTTTGCTCTAAGATTAGAACATGTTGCACTTGCAACAGTTCTTATTTTGTATTGTATAAAAGGGGAATCTATTGCAGTTATTAATTGGATATGATATTTTCTCTTACAAAGTATCAAATTTGTGTGTTTCCTAGGGAGTAATTTCTATTCCCTACGACTTTTTCTTCTCTATTTATTATTGACTTCATTTCTTCATATCATCTTGATGTTTTGATTATGTTTTTGATGTTCTTTTTCTATTTCTACTTTGAAATACCACGTCTTGTGTGGTAATTCCTATTGTGTTCATTCAATAAATGTTCTGCTACAAACTGCATGTGTTAGTGTGTTGTTCTTACTTGTAATTCTAGTACATTATATAGACTTAGGGTTTTGTTAATTGATTTTTCTTCTTGGTGATTGGAAAATATGTGTTTCTTCTTTCATGATGTAATGCTCAGTTGGTACATTTTGGGCTATTAGGCTACAAAACTAGACAGTATGAAATTTATAATTATGATTATATTTTTTAATTAGAATATATGTATAAAATATAGAATTTATTAAAAAAAATCCAAAAACGCATATGCCCCACTTATGCTCCCGCATTCCGCCTATACTCTATGTGGTATCCTGACCGAACGCATACCGCATAACGCATTTAAGAACATTGGTATAGATTGTGCTTGCTAGATTTCAAAACTTGATTCATTCTTCTCATCGTCAAAATCTCTAAATTTCCTTACCTCATATACAAAGGACATCCCCACATATCCAATATATAATATTATTGCAAAAGTAAGCGTCTTTAAGCATAAAGGTGACACTTGAAATTTTCATGATGTAATTTGTTCATTTTAGCGTCAAACAACCAAGATTGCAAGGCCATGCTAGTATATACCTATTTCCATGTCGTCAGACGGTGTCGATATAAAATACCCCGTTCCTTGCACAAGTGGATCTAGACCAAACAGCTATGGATGTTATGAATTTTGTAATACTAAATGGGTTAGACACCAAACAAGGGCCCTATTGAAATAGACCAGACAAAAACATCTAGAACTTGTCTTGTTGACCTACTTAGAGAAAATTGAAGGATGGTGCATATCCCACAAGACTCAACAGAAAAGTATCTGATGAGAGGATGTATACAATCGACATACTAGACAGGAGAAGACACGGGCAATGATGAAAGAGGTGATATTAATCTACAGACAATATTCGCCATCCCCACCTTCATATTGCTTACCAATCGTATCAGAGAAACAAAGTTCTGACTTTGGTCTAGAAACTAATAGGTACAAGACTGGAAAATATATCAACAACCCCAACAATAGATGATGTATATCCATCTACAAGGATCATTGGAGGCACTAATGGACCCATCAAAGTATTAAATAAGTTTTGATAGTGAGAAACTTGTGATGAGGCCCCAAATTCCAGACTCCCAAGAGGGCAGCTTGCCAACAGAGATGCGCCATAGTACTATAGCTGGTAGAGCTACCACAAGTCAAAGAACATAAGCAACATGAGGACCAACAGAGTAGAATTCCTGCCCTTTGATCGGTCTGTCCAAAAAGGCATAACTCAGACATTAACGGTTGAAGGTTGATCTATCCTGGCAGAAATCACTTCTATTTTGAAGTAGCATCAAGAATGCTAAATGTTAGAAGGTGAGTCGCGCTGACCAAATAGGATGTAGACCTGTGTTGTTCAACATTAGATCAGTTACCTATTTGATCAAATCTTCAGTTTCATTCTTTGTACCTCATAAGATGAAATACGTCAAAAATTACAATCTAACACAGTTCCACTGCATTTTGATTATTCAAGAATAACCTCCAAGTGATGAATCAAGTAATTTACGCAATCATATTGAGTACCTGAAAGTGAACAGATTTGTTTCGTTCTGCAACATCTCTGATCCACTTAATAGCTAAGGGAACTGAAGGAAACACCTTGCTGCTTGCCTGGGACATTGAGTCATCCACATGGAGATCCCTGTCCTTCCTTCCTGCTACGCTAAGATCCACATTATCATTGTCATCAGAATGCTCTGAAATTTGAAAAAGGAAACCAATGTCGTTCTTTGAGAGAAGGAATCATGTTTCTGATAGATGACAGGGAAACAGTTCAAGACATGATATTTATGCTTTTACATTGAAGTAAATAACAGCTAATACATCTAAAAGATAATCGGAAAGATAAATTTACAGGCATCTCTTTTCTTACCTTTGTGAGGGATTAATTTCTCCCACAAGTTTTTGAGTGTTTGCTGCCAGGATAGATCAACTTCAGAAGGATCAGTTGGGATGGAATGGGAGTCCAGCTTATTAAATATTGACTGGTTGGGTACAAATATAGCACTGTGGAAGTATATACCTGCATCACAAGAAAGCAGTCACCGAGTGTTGTTTATGCATGCTCTATTGCATGTGTGGGCCATCTAGTGTTAGTGACAGGTGACTATGTACATTTAAGCGGCATAACACGATTTAAGACAATAGAGGTACAAATTTGAATATGGTGACTTGGGAACTGGGCAGTATATGGGAAAATTAATGGTCCATATTTTGATATTGGGCATTTCGACTTTATACACATAGGGCACTAGATTTTAAGAACATGCAGCACATTATTAAAGTACATCAACTGATGCTTAGTTCAATTATATCATCACTAACAAGAAAATGAGTTTACTTATTAAGTTTATATTATGCCCTATTATCATATATTCTTAACTGAGGGTACAAGACAATTTTGGCAAAATTACAAAACACCATATGATGATGATGATTTAAAGATATACTCTGACTCCTAGCTTTGGACCATGTGCTTCATGTTGCCCAACCGTGTGATCATCTACCTCAATCTAAGCTACATTCATACAGGTTAGCACTCCCGTGCATGCTGACTTCAACTTATGTGCTCATGTCAAACATCCATGCCACATAGTAGACGCCCATGTATTCGTGCTACAACTTGTTGCCAAATCTACATGTCATCTAGACGGGTTCACATCCTCTGTGTCTGGGATAATGTACCCAACAAATCCAAGTCGTATACTTTATCATGAGCCCCACAAACTAAGGGATCAGATGTTGTGGGCACAGAGGTGGGCACAGAGAATGGGTACAGAAGATTTCGACCCCATCTAGACTTGGTCCATGCCACGATGGTGCAAACTTGATTCATCAAGCCGAATCCATTCATCTAATTTAACTCTATCAGACAAAACCCACGGGCATTGGTATATATGGATAACACGCAAAAAACCCTGATTAGTGTATTTCTGGTCATGGCCCAACTAAAATAATAAATAAAACTAGTTAAGTAAGAACTCGCAAGTCCCTAATCTTACACTTGGTTCTAAAACTGAATCAGTTACATAATAAATCCCTACATGAAAACCAAGATATGACAACTGATCAAAAGACAAACATAAATAAAAGAGGACAGATGACGCAATCTAACCAAGAGGCGCTAAACCCTATCCGTTATTTCAGAAATCCATAACGAACAAGTACCACATTTTTTCATTGAGAATCGTAGTTGAAACTTGTAACAATGAAGAGTATTTGGATATGACTAATCGAAAGCTCTAGTGAAACTCACCTATACAAACCCTACAAGTGTGCAACAGCAGATGGGACATGAGTCATTTAAAATACCAAAGGTTGTTTCTTCTTGAATGAATAAAACAAGTACATGGCTCTCTCTTTTATAAGACAAGAGAGAGAGACATAGAGTAGAGCTAAGCAATATGGGATAAAAGTACAAGAGGCTACAAAGACAAAATCCAAAAAACACTAAGTAAGAAACAACACAGCACAGTAAAATATACATACTAATCCTCCCCCTCAAGCTAGAGCATAGATATCAATCATGCCCAGCTTGTCAATCAGAGCAATGAATCGAGTCTTCAAAAGAATCTTGGTGAAGATATCTGCAACTTGATCAGAAGTATGTGTATAAGGCGTAGATATTTGACCAGATAAGACAACTTCTCGTACAAAGTGACAGTCAACTTCGATGTGCTTAGTACATTCATAAAATGTAGGATTACTCGCAATAAAGATAGCAGCCTTGTTGTCACAGTACATAGGAATAGAATTGGAATGAGAGATACCAAAATCTTTCAGAAGACCACGAACCCAGAAGAATTCACAGGTAGTATGAGCCATGGCTCGATATTCTGCTTCAGCACTAGAATGAGCAACAACCGTTTGTTTCTTGCTACACCAGGTTACCAAGTTACCACCTACAAACGTGCAGTAACCAGAGGTAGATCGGCGATCTATTTTGCTCCCAGCGTAGTCAAAGTCAGAATACCCAACAAGGTTACAGCGGCCATGTTTCTCATACAGAAGACCTTTCCCAAGAGAACTTTTTAGGTATTTTAAAATATGGCAGACAGCATCCCAGTGACATTGTCTTGGCTTATCGAGATATCTGCTAACAAGTCCAACTGCAGATGTGATATCAGCTCGAGTGACAGTAAGGTAAATAAGCTTCCCGACCATGCGACGATACTGATGATGATCAGGATAAGGAGATGTCTCGTGATCCCAATTAGTGTTCGAATCCAACGGGGTACTGGCAGGCTTGGTTCCAAGAAGACCTAATTTTAGATAGAAGATCCAGAACATATTTGCGCTAAGATAAGCGCAGACCAGAAGATGACCGAGACACTTCAATCCCAAGAAAGTATCTCAGTGTACCTAAATCTTTAGTGACAAAATGAGTTTCCAAGTAGCGTTTAGTAGCCTGAATACCTACAAGCTCACTCCCAGATAATATGATGTCATCAACATAAACAATCAAGATAACAAGCCCAAAGGTGTGTTTGATAAATACAGAATGATCAGACTCGGAATGAAAAAACTGAAATTTTTGAAGAATAGAGCTCAGCTTATCAAACCAGGCACGAGGGCTTTGCTTTAGTCCGTAAATTGCTTTGCGCAGACGACAAACTTTTGAGGACTCACCCTAAAGCACAAAACCAGGAGGTGGTTCCATGTATACCTCCTCATGCAGATCACCATATAGAAAAGCATTCTTGACATCAAGCTGAAATAAAGGCCAGTCGGAATTAAGAGCCACAGAAATAAGTACACAAACCGAGTTCAGACGGGAAACAGGTGAGAAGGTCTCAAAGTAATCCACGCCATATGTCTAGGTATAGCCTTTGGCAACAAGACAAGCTTTGAGACGTTCAATAGTCCCATCAGGTTGATATTTGATCGTAAAGACACATCGACAGCCAACCGGAGAACAACCAGTAGGAGGATCAACTAACTGTCAAGTGGTGCGTTCAGTAAGGGCCAACATTTCAGATTCCATGGCCTGACGCCAAGCTGGATGCTTAAGAGCCTGAGAAGCATTCTTAGGAATAGATACAACAGAAAGAGCAGATGTGAAATTTGTAAAATTAGTCCCCAAGTGATCAGTGGTAGAGAAATTCCCAATGGGGTGTTGTGTACAAGTTCGAGTACCTTTCCGTAAGCTGATAGGTATATCTAAGTCAAAAAATACCTGGGATAGAGATGGATCTGCCATCGAGGATGAAGGATCTGGAGGGGCCATGGAGGGAGTTGAAGCCTTCGGTCTTCTTTGATAAACCTTCAGTGGAGGAGCAGCAACAGGAGTAGTATCCGATGAATCAGAAGCATCAATCAGCGGTAAAGGAGTATCCACAGATAAATCCGATGTTAAGGCAGAACCAGCTGAGGAATAAAACGACATATGTTCAAAGAAGACGACATCAGCTGAGACCATCCATTTCTTTACAACCGGGTCATAGCAGCAATACCCTTTTTGAGTCCTACAGTACCCTAAGAAGACACACTTGATAGCTCGGGGGTCAAGTTTAGTTAATCCAGGACACAGATTTTTAACAAAGCATGTGCTTCCAAAAATCTGAGGGGGGACAAAAAACAACAGAGCATCAGCATATAGAATTTGATATGGAACTTGATTGCCAAGAACAGAGGATGGCATGCGATTGATAAGATAGCATGCAGTAGAAATAGCTTTGGGCCAAAAACAGTGGGGAACATGATAGTGAAACAGAAGAGTGCGAGCAACTTCAAGAAGATGTCGATTATTGCGTTCAGCAACTCCATTCTGTTGTGGAGTATAAGCGCATGAGGTTTGGTGAATAGTACCCAATTTGCCACAAAAAAGACTGACTGAGGCTTGTATGAATTCAAGGGCATTGTCAGTGCGAAAGATTTTTATAGGTTTACTAAACTGGTCACGTATTTCAGAAAAAAATGAAGTAATAGTATCAAGAATGTTAGACCAATCTTTTAACAGGAATATCCAGGTGGTTCTAGAGAAATCATCAATAAAACTCATAAAATACCGAAAATCAGAGACACTGGGAACAGAACATGCACCCCAAATATCAGCATGGACTATATCAAAAAGTTGTTTTGAGCCAATACATAATTTTTTTGAAAAAGTAGACCTAGTTTGTTTGCCTAAATGACAAGTTTCACAATGAAAAACAGAATCAGAAATAGCAGGTAGTATGTGCTTCAATTTGGCCGTTGACGGATGTCCCAACTGATAGTGCCATTGGATGCCCGTCACAGAAGAAGTCAGAAGCACAGCAGTCCTCGGTACATCCAGGTAGTATAAGCCGTCTGGTCCCTCATGGCCTGAACCAATCTTCGTCCTTGTACGCAGATCCCGAAAGATAACACCATCCGGGTCAAATGTTATAGAACAACGCAGGCTCTTAACAGTCCGACTGACAAATAATAAGTTAATTGGAAATTTTGGAACATATATGCAGAGCGCAGAGGTAGGCGGCCAGAAGTACAGATATTTCCAAAACCAGATACAGGCGTTTGTAAACCATCAGCTAGAGTAATAGGAGGAATAGCAGTAGTTTTATGCAAAGTAGAAAACAAGGTAGGATTGCCAGTAATGTGGGAGGTCACACCAGAGTCGATCACCCAAGTGTTTTTACCAGACTGGGTTAGGAGAGCAGTACTGCCATCAGTGGAAGTCTCCGTAGATGAGGCTAAACGTGCTTGAAGCAGTTTCTCAAATTCCGATCTGATCCAATCGGCAAATGGTGGAGCAGAAGAGGTGGCAATAGTGTCAGGCTGCTCAGATGTGACTTGATTTGCCCACACAGGCTTCCCATATTTGATCCAGCAACGATCTTCATTATGATTAGTTCGTTTGTAGAAGGTGCAATAGCGTTGTTCAGTAGCGTCAGTAGTAGAGGGGGAGGACCCCCGTCCTGGACCAGTAGAAGATCGTCCACGACCACGTCCTCGACCGCGACCACATCCACGGAAGGAGTCACCGGTTCTAACAACGAGGGTGTTCCCGTCAAAAGTATCAGGAAGTGCTTGAGAGACAGAGGGAAGGCGCTGCACATGCTTCAGAACATCGTGTACGGTAGGAAGAGGATCACTAGAAAGGATTTGATCGACTACCCCCGCAAAGGATGACGGCATGCCAGCAAGAAACTGGACTAACTGTAACTCATTGCGCTGGCGCTGGATCTCAATAATATCTGATGATAGGGGGTGATAGACCTCGAACTCATCCCAGAGCGCAAAGCATTGATTATAGTAGTCCTCCACAGATACAGTAGTCGAGTACTCCAGTTTGATCAAGTTTTTGAAGATCTCAAACACCTTCGGATTCTACTGGTGAGAGTACACGTGGGAAAGTTGATCCCATACTTGTCTAGGCGGCTAGGCGGTACTTCCCACCTAGGGGAAGCCTAGGAGTCCTAGGTGCCTAGGCGGAAGCCTAGTCGTTTCTAAGCGCTCTTCATATTTGTTTATATTTTACATATGTATGTACATTTGTATTGCTTATCCTTAGCTTAATCAATCATAACTTCACCTACATCACACCTGTCACGACCTAAGATAGACCTATTCGGCCTTAATTTGACCTAACACGGTCTAAATTGGACCTAATTTAACTCAAATCTTACCTAATTTAGCCAAAGCCAGATCGATTTTGGCATAACATGACCTAATCAGACGTAACTTCCCCTAGTTTGTCCTACATTGACCTAAACGAGCCCTGATTTAGCAAAATCAGATCTGATTCCCCCAAATAAGACATTTTCCCCAAATTAGACCTATTTCCCCCAAATCAAACTTAATCTTTCCAAATTAGATCAGCCTGATCCCACATTTCCCTGGTCGTCTTCAGGTGGAGAAAAGACTGGCTGATTTTGGGCTCTGCACTATTGACCAGCGAGGTCATGACGCCATAATCTTCTTTAGACCAAAGATCATAGGCCTATTTCGTTTTGTCATCAGCATCTGTAGTAGGATTCGTTGGACCTTTGGTAGATAGATGCGAGAAGCGTCCTTGAGCCTTGACGTAGAGTTCAAAGGAGGCTGCCCATAAGTGATAATTGGAGCCATCCAGTTTGATAGTGGTGATGCACAAGTTGCGGGGAACGTCTGAGGTCGCCATGACGAAAGTAGGCAACGTGAACCAAGGACGCAGGCAGCAGTAACAAGCAGAAGGTTGACGTAGCAGTCAACAGAAGCAGATAACAGTAGAAGCCCAATACATGGGCAGATCTAGAGGCACCAAGGCTGGGCACACAAGATAGGAGATCCAAGCATCGGATCTCAGGAACCCACATGGGAGCAGCAAGGAATATAGAAGAACCTACGCGAACATGAAGGAAAAATTACTCCACCATGAGGCGTAGGCGGGCAGAGAGCAGAACTAAGTTTACGTCTTCAACGTGCCCAAACTGGAAAGTGTCTGAAGTTGTCTGGAGACCAACGGGAAGAGGATGGGTGGATGGTGCGGTCAACGGGATGGGATAGGGATAAGGGATGAAGAAGGTGGTGACGACGGAGAGTTGGGAAGGTGGGGGTGGGTTGTAGAGAAGAGAGGATGGAGGCGGTAGGTGGAGAGATGGGTGGCAGTGGCGGAAAGGGGCAGGAGGAGAGGCGGCAGGCTGGTGGAGGGGGTGGAGATGGTGGCGGCGGTATTTGGGGTGGAGAAGGGATAGTAGGGAGAAGGGGCTGGTGGGGTGGAGGGGCTGAGGAGGTGAGGGTGGCGGCGGCAGGGGTTGAGGAGGCGGGCGGCGGCAGCAGCAGCAGGGGAAGGGGGAGGGGGGGCAGCAGCAAGGAAAAAAAGAAAAAGGGGGTGGCGGCTAGGGTTAAGTGGGCATGGTGTTAGGGTTTAGGAGGGAGGGGTTTAGGGAGGATCGGGAGGCTCTGATTCCATCTAAAATACTAAAAGTTGTATCTTCTTGAATGAATAAAACAAGTACATGGCTCTCTCTTTTATAAGACAAGAGAGTGAGACATAGAGTAGAGCTAGGCAATATGGGATAAAAGTACAAGAGGCTACAAAGACAAAAGCCAAAAAACACTAAGAAACAACACAGCACAGTAAAATATATATACTTATAAGTCACATGATGAGCATAACACGAGTTGTACTGAAAATGTCAATCATATAAACCAGCTTATGTTTGCACAATAACCATCGGCTGAGGGTCATGGGCCTGATCAATCAATACTTTTTCTTATACTACAATAAATTGATATTCAAATGTGTAATCTACAATAGATTGCTCTTGAATAGTTTTAAGATGATTCCTCGTGATGTCATGGAAAGTAGCATGAATCTCCATCAAAACAATGTCTTCTTTTCAATCACTCGTGTAGGATTCCACCCCCACCCCGCATATATCAATATATGATTTTCTTGCATTGGTGTATCTAGGCATCTAGATTATCCGTGAAAGAATTGTGACTTAATTCCTTTATTTGGTCGACAGGAACACAATTGTCAAATATATGTAAATTTTTGTTTTGGACACAATCGGAAACGGCGTTGAATGCGAACGTTTTGAAATATGCCGCTCAACGCCATAGTCCTGGTCTACGACCTTAAATTAAGCCATCTACGTCCTATGCCTTCCAAAATATGGGGGTAAGGTTCACTAAATACATCAACTGCCTTCTTTCTTAGTTAGATTTTCCTACAAGAGACAAACAGAAATAAGATTTTCTTGCTTGATTCCTCTTTAAACATTGTGAAGCGCCATCACAATGTCACCAACTTCAACCCTGAATCAGCAGGCTCTTTCCATTCAAGCTATTGCTCCGAATATCCCAGTGAGTACAGACGCAGCAAAAAAAATAGTCCGTTGACATGGAAATGCTTAAAATAAATTAGCATTGACCTAGGCTATAAGTGTGGTACGATATATGAAGTTTTGCAAGAACCAATCTGCATGTAACTAGGAAGCATCATTCTGACTTGCAGTGGTGTAGAATTACAAGATGACATTTGGTATTAGTTTTACAGTGGGTGTAAACTTTATTGATTAACAAATACTCAACTAGATCCTCAAGGATGACTTCAATTGTTGTGAGATTTGTGATGTGCTTGTGACTTAACAAAGGCCAATAAGAACTACACGCCAAGATACGCTACAATCTTAATAAGAAATCAGAAATAGTAAGTGCAGGCATACCATGACTTGAGCATGTCTTTATTAAATGAGGAAGCAGCAGCTGAGGGTCCCTAACTGACATGCAATTGAACATGAGTATCTGCACATTAGGATATCCACAGAATGAGTTTAGCAATGATATGAAGAGCCACAAGACATAATACACCCTTTTCCCTACCTTGCATTCTGTCTGCCAAAGAAAGTGCATGTGTGTATGTGCTTTTTCTTTTTCTTTTTCTATTTCTTTTTCTTTTTTTTAAGGCCGGGTCTGTCCTCGGGTATAATCTGGACATGCCATGTTATATAAACAAACTGGTAAGTAATTAAATGAACATGTATACCTGCTTTAGATTATAATCACCAGGAATATTCTGCTGCTTGATGGATTTGCTGCTCCTAGCACCGTCTTTGATAGCATGAGAAAACCAATTTGCGCACACATCCATGCTTTCTGGACTATGTGCTCCATCCAAATAAAATGTTATTTCATTTCCATAGCTCTGTGGATCTTTTACAATTTGTGCTCGTCCTTGCAAACTTGTCAATACCAACCCTTTGATAAATTCATCTGGAAGAACATGCTGTTGGCGCAGAATGTGAAAGGCTATTACATAGAAACAGAATGTAAATAAGCCTAGAAAAATACTTACTGAGCTGTATGCTATCACTTTGTGTGCATGTTGTGACCTTTCTAACCAAACATGGCATAGCACAACAGCAAGCCCAGCATTTAAGTATTGATGTTCACCATCAAGCCCTAGCCTTTGTCCTTTCATTGATAATAAGTTCAATGGCTGTGCTACTGTAAGAGGAATCTGCAACCATAGCATGATGCATCACATGGATCCCATGATTTCTACCAATCTATTCACATGTTTAGATTGTTTATTTATCATCAAATTCCCAGATGAGCAAAAACAAATTCCCAGACTAGACTTACATCCAATTCAGAAGCCTTATCCACAAGTACATGCATAGCTTCATCAAGCTGAGGTGCAGTAATGGTGGGTACACCCTTCTGAGGAGGCCAAACTCAATTTCAGTGCAAAATTAAGTTGATGTGAGATAAACTCTCATCCCGAACAATGCATGCAATGATGATATAAAAAGGTCAAAACCTTGAAAATGCCAGCCTTCTCCCCGGCAATTTGTTGGAGTGTATTCCCTAACAATGTTATAAAGTAGAAAAAGATCAATTGAAAAAATTGAAAAATAAGTTTAAAAAAAATCAAGAAGTGAACCATTTGTTAATAAAAGTAAAAAAATGGAATGCAAATGGAAGTACACCGCAGAATAAACAATATTTCTGTTATGGAGTAGTTCTAGATGTATGGACTGATGCTACCTGGCAACATGATTCATCGATTTATAGCATTCAGAAGATATCAAGATAAAAAAGGACGAAATGAAGAAAATGGTAGAAACATTTGTAGACTGAGCGGGTCTTGGGTCTGTTAGAATGTGTTAAAATGGTATACAGGGAAATGTTTTATATGTGCAGGAGGATCGACGTGTATGATGGCCGTAAGTATTCATTATATGTAAAGAGACTACTAACATGGCATCAAGGTGTGGGATTTTACACTATGGAACTCGTGATCCTCTCCAATGGGGGTTCAACTAGGGAGCACCAAGGAGTTGTCCAAGTCTCCCAAACAAAGATCGATATAGTGCTGCCCCCTTATTTTCATCGGCTTCTATAGTGTGTTGTTGTAGCAGCGATGACTATAGGGAAGCCTTGTAAAAAACAGCCTTCCCCTCGTTGTCTCCTTATCCCTAGCGATTTGCTAGTACAAAGGAGGGACTTTGCCCATCACGTGTTGTTTCCCATTTGTTTTCAGGTGTAGGGTCACCTACTTTGTTACGTATTCCAGTGGTAATAGGGGAGCTTATGCCATCAAAAATTATTTGTGGGGTTCCCATGCCCATTGCATTGCCCCAGAAGTTTAAGGGCATCAGAATAACATGGAAAGAGTTTATGGTTGTTTAAATGACCATGTGGGGAGTAGCAATGCTGGATAAGAGAGAGTTCATGGTGGTTTTGGATATGACAGAAGAAACGGAGAAGGAGAGAGGATATTAGATTTTGCAGTTGCATATGATATGATTTTGGCAAACACCCATTTCAAGAAAAGAGAATCTCATAAGATTACTTTCAAGAGTGGGCACAATTGTAGCCAAATTGATTACCTCCTTACGAGGCGGGTGGATCGTAATATATACAAGGATTGCAAAGTGATTCCTGGTGAAGAACTCATGACCCAACATAGGTTGGTGGTTTTGGATATTAACATGAAGATCAATAAAGGCAAGCATAACAGAAACCAAGATAGCAGGATCAAGTGGAGGAATCTTAAAGGAGAAAAGAAATTGATTTTTCTTGATAAACTCATCAAGGAGGGAACTTGGAGTCTGATGTTAACACTGTGGCATAACATGAGCTCCTGCATAAAAAAAATTTCCAAAGAGATTTTGTGGGATTCCAAAGGTTGTGGGCCTCCACAGAAAGAGACTTGGTAGTGGAATGATGATTTACAGAAGGCTATTAAACTAAAAAGGGAGATCTATAGAAGCTTGCCCAAATCTCGAGATGATGCAACATTCCAAAGATACAAGCAAGCAAAGAAAGAAGCTAAAAAGGTTGTTCAAGAGGCAAGGTCGAGATACTTTGATGATATTTATAAGAATTTGGAGTGGACACAAGAGAAGGGGAAAAAATATATATATAAAATGGCTCGTATGAGAGAAAGGAAAGGAAGAGACTTGAGTCAAGTAAAATGCATCAAGAATGAAGATGGCAGAGTGTTGGTGAAGGAAGATTATATCAAGAACCAATGGAGAAATTACTTCCATAAGCTTTTCAATGGAGATGCTGCAAATAATGTTAGAGACTCGTGTGACATGAATACAAGAGATATCATTTACACACGACGAGTTTCACCATTTGAGGTCAAGAATGCTTTGAAAAAGATGAAAATGAGAAAGGCATGCGGATCAGACGGTATTCCCATTGATGTATGGAAGAGTATAGGGAATGAAGGAGTGTTGTTAACAAAGTTCTTTAACAAGATCATGAAGACCAAGAAGATGTCGGATGAGTGAAGAAATAATACTCTAGTCCCCATTTACAAGAACAAAGGTGATGTTCAAAGTTGCACAAACTACAGAGGAATCAAGTTGATGAGTCACACAATGAAGCTTTGGGAAAGGATTATCGAGCAGAGACTAAGATCTACAACGCAGATATCAAACAACCAATTTGCTTTCATGCCTGGATGATCAACAACAGATGCTATTTTTCTGATAAGGAGGCTTATGGAGAAGTATAGAGAAAGCAACAGAGATCTTCATATGGTGTTTATTGATTTGGAAAAGGCTTATGATCAAGTACCCAGAGAAGTGTCGTGGATGGTTTTAAAGAAAAAGGGTGTGCCAATCCAATACATTGACCTGATCAAAGACATGTATGATAGCTCTACTGCAAGTGTGAAGACTTCTAGAGGAGAGACGCCAACTTTTCCTATCACAGTTGGGGTACACCAAGGATCCACACTCAACCCATATATGTTCGTTCTTGTTATGGATGAGTTGACAAAGAATGTTCAGGATGATATTCCTTGGTGTATGTTATTTGATGATGATATTGTTTTGATAGACGAAACTAAAGATGGATTGAATGATAAAGTTGAACGTTGGAGAAAGGCATTTGAATCAAATGGATTGATGATTAGCAGGAGAAACATTGAGTATATGCATTGCAATTTCAGCCAATCTCGCAGTGTGAATGATGGAGCCAAGTTGGACGGAGTAGATATACCAAATTGTGATAAATTTTGTTACTTGGTTCTATTATTCAAATAGATGGGGATGTCCAAAATGACATTTGTTCTCGGATCACTGCAAGATGGTTGAAATGGAGGAGTTCAACTGGAGTATTATGTGATCGGAAGATCCCTCTCAGGTTAAAAAGTAAGTTTTATAGAACAGCTATACGACTGGCCATGCTCTATGGGAGTGAATGTTGGGCGGTGAAGAGGCAAGGTCTCAAGAAGATTGTGAAAGACAATGAGATTTAGAGAGCTTAGGGTTGCACAATGTGTGCACCCTTATATTTATAGTAATGTGACAATTACAAAGAAGTCCAAATATAATGTAAAATAACAAAATAAAAATAACAGAACATATATATTAACACTCCCCCTCAAGTTGGAGCATAGATGTCAATCATGCCCAACTTGTCCACAAGTGTGTAGAACTGCTTCTTAGCCAGCAACTTGGTGAAGATATCAGCAACCTGGTGTTCAGAGCGAGTAAAAGGAGTGTAAATTTTGCCAGTCAGGATAGATTCCCAAATGAAATGACAGTCAACCTCGACATGCTTGGTGCGCTCATGATAAACAGGATTGTTTGCAATGAAGATAGCAGCTTTATTATCGCAGTGCATGGGTATAGCAGAAGAGGACTCAACCCCAAAGTCTTTTAGGAGAGAACACACCCACAGGAGCTTACAGGCAGTATGGGTCATGGCCCTATATTCAGCCTCAGCACTAGATCTGGCAACCACATTTTGTTTCTTGCTTCTCCATGTGACCAGATTACCACCAACATAGGTACAATAGCCAGAAGTTGATTTCCTGTCAATTTTGCTCCCTGCATAGTCAGCATCAGAATAACCCTCAAGAGAACAGTGTCCATTTTTCATGTAGTGAAGTCCCTTGCCATGAGACTTTTTTAGATATCGCAAAATATGACAGAGTGCATCCCAGTGACACTGTCTGGGTTTATCTAAATACCTGCTAAGAAGACTCACAGCAGTAGCTATGTCAACTCTAGTCACAGTCAGATATATCATTTTACCGATCAGCCTCCTGTATTTTTTATTATCAGCAAAAAGTGGAGAAGACGCATCATCCCAATTGACATTGGGATCCAGAGGAGTATCAGCAGGACTAGCTCCAAGCATACCAGTCTCCTGCAGAAGATCTAAGACATATTTTCTCTGAGATAGCACAAGAGCATTAGAAGTTCTAGATACCTCTATGCCCAGAAAATACCGCAGTTTACCCAAATCTTTAGTAGCAAAGTGTTTGCAAAGATGAGCTTTAGTAGCCTGAATAGCAATAGAGTCACTGCTAGAAAGTATAATATCATCCACATACACAATCAGAATCACAATACCAATAGAAGTCTTCTTAGTAAAGACAAAATGATCCACCTGAGATCTCAGAAAACCAAAGTCAATCAAAATATTGCTCAATTTATCAAACCAGGCACGAGGACTGTGTTTGAGCCCATAAATTGACTTCTTTAGCCTGTAAACTTTATGTGACTCCCCCTGAGCAACAAATCCAGGAGGTTGCTCCATATAGACCTCCTCTTGCAGATCACCATATAAGAAAGCATTTTTAACATCTAGTAGTACTAGAGGCCAGTCAAGATTAACAACAACAGATAAGAGAACTCTGACAAAATTAAGACGGGAAACATGTGAAAAAGTTTCAAAGTAGTCAATACCATAGGTCTGTGTATAACCTTTAGCAACAAGACGTGCCTTCAGACGTTCTATAGTACCATCTGGTTGATACTTGACAGCATACACCCATCTGCAGCCTACAGGCTTACACTGAGGAGGTGGATCCACCAACTCCCAAGTTTGTCTGTCAGAAAGAGCAAGCATTTCTTTCTTCATAGCATTCGTCCAAGCTGTACTTTGCAAGGCATCCTGTACAGTCTTTGGGATGGCAACAACAGATAAAGCAGTGACAAAGTTGCAAACATGAACACTTAAATGATCAGTTGATACATAGTTAGCAATATTATGAATAGTACAGGAACGAGTGCCCTTCCTAAGAGCAATAGGCACATCAAGGTCAGATATTACCTCAGGTGATGCAGAACCTTCTGGAGGAGAAGATTGGCTTGGTTGGGGGGGATATTGTGTAGGTTGAGCTCTGTTCCTGCGCTGATAAACAATAAGAGGAGATGTCGGATGTACAGAATTAGTGGCATCAGAAACACAATCACTAGTAATAGGTAGTGGAGAAGTAATAAGCTCAGACTGAAGACTATCTCCTTGAGTAGAGTAGTATGGTGTACCCTCAAAAAAGACAACATCACTGCTAGTGAACCATCTCTTGGTAGTTGGGTTATAGCATCTGTACCCTTTTTGTGTACGAGAGTACCCCAAAAAAATACATTTTTCAGCACGTGGAGATAGTTTATCATGCATTGGGCCAAGCAACTTTACAAAGCATGTAGAGCCAAAAATGTGAGTGGGTACAGTAAATAAAGGTTTATCAGGATTCAGAATTTGCACAGGTATTTTATTTCCAATTACCGAAGAAGGCATCCGATTTGTTAGAAAACAAGCAGTCAAGATGGCTTCTGGCCAGAATCGCCGAGGTACATTACCATGCAACATAATAGTTTTGGCAACCTCTAGTAAGTGTCTATTCTTTCTTTCTGCAATGCCATTTTGTTGAGGTGTGTATGCACACGAAGTCTGGTGGATAGTGCCAATGGATTTACAAAACAACTCAACATCTTTTTGAACAAATTCCAGTGCATTATCCGTTCTAAAAAATTTAACAGGCAGAGAATATTGTGTTTTCATCTCAGCAAAAAAGAATTTAATAGTGGACGATACTTCAGATCTACTCTTCAAAAGAAATAACCATGTGGCTTGAGAAAAATCATCAATGAATAGAATAAAATATTTGTTTCCAGATAGACTAGGGACATGACAAGGGCCCCATACATCAGCATGAACAAGATCAAAAACATTTTTACTGCTAATCTGAGAACGTTTAGGATAAACAGCCCTAGTCTGTTTGCCTAACTTACACGATTCACATTGAAACACATTTGTTCCTACATCAGGTATAATATGGTGCAATTTCTCAGATGATGGGTGCCCAAGTCTGTAATTCCACTGTAGAGCCGATACTGACGAAGATACTGCAGAAGCCAGAGCCACATTGTCCACTTTTTTTAGATAGTCCAGGTAGTACAAGCCATCAGAGCCTTCATGCCCCCCACCAATCTTCATCCTCGTGCGAAGGTCCTGAAAAACACATGAACCAGGTACTAAAGTCAGGCTACAGTTCAAGTTCCGCAAAGTTTTGCTAACAGATAATAAATTCAACGGAAAACTAGGCACATATAGAGCAGATTTCAGCACAATATCAGACACAATGTCTCCAATTCCGGAAACGGTAGACTTGGAGCCATCAGCAAGCATAACAGAGGAATTAGTAGTCGGTCTAGATAATTTTTTGAGCAATGTCCGATTCCCAGAAATATGAGAAGATGCGCCTGAATCTATGACCCATTTCGTATTACCAATAGTAGAGGATGGTGTAGAAAGGAAGGCAGTGTCACAACCAGAGTATGTCGCAGCATGTGCTCCAGTGGTGGTGGCAGTAGACGAAGAGCCAATACGCTCCAATAACAGGCGCTCGACCTCGGCACGAATGAAGTCAGCAGTAGAAGTATCCGGGGCATCAGGCTGGGTAGACGTCTCAGAAGATGTAGTAGCATCAGTGGCCGCATTGGCCCAAGCTGGTTTGCCGTATTTTTCCCAGCACTTGTCTTCAACATGATTAGACCGGCCACAGAAGTTGCAGAAGTGTTTGCCAGACTGAGGACGAGCAGCAGCGGTAGTAGATTCAGAGGATGCTCCACGACCCACAGAATTCCTACCCCTGCCAGTACCAAGAGGAGGACGAGCATCATATGAACGACCGCGTCTACGGCCACGACCACGACCAGACATCGCAACAAAAGTAGTCGAATCCCCAGTATTAGTAGGAGTCTCAGATGACGATGCAGGAAAGCATTGTAGTCTCTGAAAGGCAGTCTGAAGAGTAGGCAGCGGATCACTGGTGAGAATCTGATCCACCACCCCGGCATAGGAATCAGGTAAGCCACAGAGGAACTGGACTACTTGCAACTCCTGTCGCTGTCGTTGCATAGTAGACAAGGGATGGTAGGCTTCCAACTCCCCCCACAATCCCTTGAAAGCAGAGAAATAATCTGTCAGATCAGAACCAGAGAAACGCAAACGGCTGAGTTGCTTGTTGATATCAAACACCTTCTTTGGATTTTGACTGTGTGAATATGTGCTAGCAAGTTGATCCCACATTTGCTTTGTCGTCTGCAGGTACAATAGTGTGAGACTAATCTTGGTCTCACTACTATTCAGAATCCATGTCATGACTGTGGAGTCGTCCTTCACCCAATCATCATAGGCTTTCACATCCTTCGAATCAGCTGTTGTAGGAGACACGGGTGGTGGATCTCGCGTCAGGTGCGACATTTTTCCGTGTGATTTAACATATATCTGCATAGAGCACACCCAGTGCTGGTAGTTTCGCCCATCCAGCTTCACAGTTGTCACCTGACGTCGCAGATCTTCATGACTAGACGCCATCAGGAAGAAATAGATGTAGACGTAGAGTTACAGGAAGGCAGCAGCAGTCAGAGACAGGCAGGAGAAGTCAGCAGTCAGAGGCAGAAGTCCAACACATGGACTAGTAGTAGAAGATAGAAGATCCACACATGGATCGTAAAAAAAAACCCACGTAGGGGCAGCAGAGAAGAGAAAAAACCTATGCCAACATGGAGGATCAGTCACTCCACCATGAGGCGCAGGCAGACAGAGAGGATGAAGTCTGTTACGCCGTCAACGTGCCAGAACTGAAAAGTTACCGAGGTTGTCCGAAGATTTCGGAAAGAGAAACGGAGCTAGACGGAGGGGCCTGTGTTGATTAGGCTACAAGGATGGAGGTTATTAGGGGATTAGAGGTGGATGGAGGGCTGCGGAGGGGTGGACGGTGTTACTGTAGCGGTGGCGCTACTGTAGCAGTACTGTAGCGGCGGAAAAAAGGAGATTTCAGAGTGTGGCGGCGGCTAGGTTTAAGGTGGATCGGCCCGCTCTGATACTATGTGAAAGACAATGAGATTTGGAGAGCTTAGGGTTGCACAATGTGTGCACCCTTATATTTATAGTAATGTGACAATTACAAAGTCGTCCAAATATAATGTAAAATAACAAAATAAAAATAACAGAACATATATATTAACAAAGATGAACATGGCTGAAATGTGTATGCTAAGATGGATGTGTGGGAAGACGAGAAAAGATCGCTTGAGAAATGACTATATCAGGAATAAAGTGGGGGTGGCGAGCATTGAGGACAAGTTGTATGAGGGCCGACTCAGATGGTATGCACGTGCAAAAAAGACCGAGCAATGCGCCTATACGGAGCAATGCTATTGAGTCAAGCACAATAAATAGAAAAAGAGGAAGGCCTAAGTTAACATGGGATGAGCTTATAAAGAGAGATTTTGAATTTCTACATCTCAACCAGAATATGACCCATGATAAAGCTGAATGGAAACGAAGGATCCATGTAGCCGACCCCAACATAGTTGGGACTGAGGCTTAGATGATGATGATGATGATGATGATAATGATGATGATGGAATAACATGGAGAGAGTTATAGCCTTCCTCTCTTTTTTCCATGGGTACACTATAGCAACACGATACAAACAGTGGTATAGGGCCTATCGGGCCCCGATCCAGTACCTGGTGGTCACAATCAAGATCTCAGTCGATTAGGTATCCTCCCTTGGTTAGCATGGCCGACAAAAGGAGGTTATAGTACCTAGTCAAACATCTATCATCGTCCAGAACCAACATATTGCAAACTAAAAGTTGGACAAGAAGAATTTCGCATAAGGGAGTGAGATAGTCATGATCATCTTCAAAGAAGAGAGAAAATATGAACATCTTGGTGACGGCCCTCCTACATCTAGAAATTGTCTCATGATGTGAACATCTTGCCCATAATATGGAATTCCATGGAACCACAGTTAGCAAACATGACAAGCTTTGAAACTAGCAAGAAACTATGGGATCGTTTGGCATCCATGTTTTCCAATAATATATTTGAGGAATATGATATGTAAGTCGAACCGTATGGACTCCAACAGGATGATAAATCATCAACTTTGTATTTTGGAGAAGTCACACAGCAGACGTCATGTCGCTTTTCCTCTCACCAACTATTCAGAAGATGCAGAAGCTAAGGGATCATCACATCACGGTGAAATAGTTCCTTATGAGAAAATCCTTAATTTCGTAAAGTCACATGGTTGACATTACACGGTGTTATTAAAACCGGGTTGAACCGGTCAAATCTGGAATTGGTGACATAACCGTCCGATTAGCCCTAGACTCAGAAACAGACAAAATCGGCTACAACCGGTTAATCTGTCGAACTGTTTAGCGTAGGCAAGGCCAGCCAAGTCTATGTGACATGCAGTGCCTACTAAATTAATAACCACGTGTGGGAACTCCTGACACCCTGTAACACCCCTTGACCCTCTACTATTACTTGTTATTCATTATTATTATTTGAATATATTCGGTTAATTACGAGTGTCTTGTAGCATGTACACTACTAAACATGTTTGAATCAAATTGATACTCTGTGAACATACACTATAATGTCATTTTGCAAATTACTACGACTAGAGTACCAATTAATACTCAAACTTCATCATCCTAATTTGACAATAAGTTTTTAGATTTAGATTTTTGACATCTATTTATGTACTCTGTTAATCCTTGTTTCATATTGAAATAGAATATGTGACTTAAAGTTTGACTATCCTTTTGTATGACACTATTGTGCTTTGTCATGTATCAGGTCATCACTTGTTATTATGGGTGATATGCCTTTTAGTTTTAGTGTTATTGGAGTTGAAGTGGTTATATTCAGTTTGTCATTCTAGCATACTATAATATTTCCACCTCATTCTTGATACCATCAGTTGAGCTAGTCTAACCACTGGTTGGACCAGTTAACCAAAATCGTACCCTCATGGTTCAGTGACCAGTCTGGTCCAGACAACATTGGTTACATAGTTTGCTTCCACTCACCAACGATATCTAGAAGATGCAAAAGCTAAGGGATCACATGGCGGTGAAAAAGTCCCTTGTCGTTGAAGGTCTTTGACGTCACTATGGTGGCATCTATAGTCAGATTTTTGTATGGAGCACAGCTCACATCCCTTGTTAAAGCCTATTCTTCCAATAGTGAATATCTAGCCATTGTTGCTCAAACTAGTTCTAGTTTTGACACATGGAAGTAGGAGTGGAGGACGGATAGTAGAGGTGGCAGAATAATATGTGGTGGTCAGGGTGGAACACATCAACTTCCGAAGTGCATTCATTGTGGAAGGAAGGAGCACACTAGGAGCCTTCCAAGTTGAATCTACAAATGTGGCATCTAGTGTTGAGGATGTACAGGATGTGTTTACACACTAGATCTCAGTCATTGATGAGTGTAACCAATTAATGTATATTTGTGATTCACATAAGGCTACTCTTTTGTTGTCGCCTTCATTCAGAGGGTTGGTCCATCATCGCGCATCTCTCAAACCTAAAGAGCAGCATCATCTTCTTGGGTTCTTGATTCAGGTGCATCACCTTATAGGAAAATTTTGAGATGTTATACGGTTATACCACATGGCCCATCATACTAGATCGCATTACCTAATGGATTTTTAGTTTTCATATAGGTAATTGGGACTTCTCTCCTATACCTTGCATATCTTAAGTCAACACTTTTTGTACCTAAATTCCAATTCGATTAAGATACTATTAGTATATTAACTTGTTCCCTTCAAGCTTCAATCGCTTTTCTCCCCGACGTGTGTCATATAAAACTTGAAGACATCGAAGACGATTGGAGAAAGGTATGAAATTTTTAACCTCTATTACTTGGTAGAGTCTCCTACAGTTTGCATTGAGACATCACCTTTGCAAGCCCATAGTTGCTTGGTTGCTTGTTTTTGGAAAAGTTGAATATTCTAATTCTAGACTTGTTTGATGAGGTTTAAGAGTGTGAGTTGTGTCAATTGAAAGAAATAGTGGAGGTCAATTTTTAATTCTAGGGTGCACACTAAGTAGAGTTTTTTACTTAATTGATCTAGACGTATAGAGTCCAAGTCGTGTATCATCTAGACTAGGTTATAGATATTTTGTTACGATGATGATCATTCTCGTCTTACATGGATTTATTTAAAGTGTGAATTTGAATTGTTTTCTACTTTCGATCCTTCTGTACGAAAACTGAGCATAAATCCGCAAACATGATAATGTTTTTCTTACAAACAATGGCAAGGAAAATTTTAACAAAATTTAACCCAAATTCTTTTTTTCAAGGGCATTATTCATCAATTTACTTGTCCGCATACACCCCAACTGAACGGAGTTGCAGAGAGGAAAAATGGTCATATCATTTAGAGTGTGCATGCACTTCTTCTACACGTGTGCTTCAATAAAGTTTAGGGAAGATTTGGTCATTACCGCACTTTATCATTTAATTGCATACCATCGTCCACTCTCGATGGTTAGACCACTCTTCATAATCTTCATCTTAAAGAACCATTTAATCATAATCCACCTAGTGCTTGGTTGCATATGTTTTGGTAATCATTTAGGTGTTGGTCTGGATAAGTTAAACCCTTAGTCTCTCAGCTACGTCTCTAGACTCTATGGGATTTTCCCGTGTTCAAAATGATACAGGTGTTATAGTTGTCTTTCCACTGTTTCCTAGTTCCTACTAATATGACTTTTCTTGAGAGCATACCTAGGAAGCATGGACACAGACACGGACACGAATTTAGACACGGACACGGACACGGGACACGTCAATTTCCAAAAATATAGGACAGGGACACGGCACTGGACACGGCAAGTATATGTATATATATATTTGTATAACATATTATGACATATAATGTGTAATATGCTATGTGTATTAACACAAAATGATCTAGATAGATTATCCGCATGGGCAATCACCATGAAATCCAACAAGCAATCAACATATAACATTATATTTACAAGTCACAATATGGATTAGTTTACAACAAACATTACGATGCTTGATTATATGATATTGTTGTAATATGAATTGTAAAAATTAAGAGCAGTAGAATTTTGGGGACAATAGTTCCAATGGAAGTAATGAATAATAACATGTACTATCAAGAGGAGGTGAATCCAATTGTTTTCCTCATGGTTGATGTGGCAGTCCCCGAATGTTGCAACAGCTGGTGGAGATGATAAGAAGGGTGTCAACGACTTGCATGTAGCACCTGAAGCTTAATTAACTAATGGTAGTAGGATGAGTAGTGGAGGACAGGAGGCAAAGATTTAGAGAAGGCTTGGGTTTTTTCATATGCCTAGGCTTAAGTGGGTCGGAGTGGTGTGTCCTGGAGGTGTCCATGGAGTGTCCAAGCCGTGTCCAACACTTCAATAAAAAAAATTCAAAGTGGACACGCCTGAGGCGTGTCTAAAGTGTGTCCATGTTGGACACGCGTTGGACACAGACACGGCAGCCTCCGAGAAGTGTCTGTGCTTCCCAGGAGCATACCATATTTTAGTGATAGTATCTCTACGTATCATGTTGATATCGATGAGTCTCTACCTCTCTCGATCTTCCTTGACTTTTAGCCCATTGTCTACTACTCATAATGTTGTTGGCATTCATCCATGCATCCTCTTATGACTTAGGTGCACTTGTCGCAGGCCAACTCTAGCTAGGGGAACAATATAGGACATTGTAGGAATCCACCCTATGGTCCCTACTTGAGTCGCTTATGCACAGATAGTTTGGTAGAACGATGGTGTTTCTACAAATGATTTTCCCATTTCCAGATGCAAAAAAGATCTTGCAACATGCATTTCATTTTAAAAAAGTAATATTATGTCTCTATATCTGCCTTGAATTTGTTCCTATTCTACGGTTCACCTATTCCACAGTCAATTCCAAACACTTGATATGGCATGTGTGTTGGAGATGTCTACTCTTAAGGACAATCAAGCTTGGTCTCCAATTTCATGTACTCCAAGAAAATTAGTGCATTACTTGTTAAGGCGATAATCTAGGCGCGCCTAGGCGGCAAGGCACCGTAGGGAGTGCACTTTGCCGCACTTCACCTAATTGTCGCCTTATGTTGTTTTCATGCATTTTGCGTATACATGATTTTTAATGGTCTATTTTTGTGTCCTAGTGTTCAAAACTTGCATTCTTGAGATTGTTTGTGCCAACTATCAATTTTTTATAATTATTTCTATTCATAAATTTTTGCTAGATTTTTCATATTTTGCCTTGTTGCCTTAAATTCAATTTTTGTTTAGTGGCAATTTTATTGAATATCAATGTTTAAAATTTCGTCAAAACTGACGAAATTTCGACAATTTTTTTGTTTTGGTGGCAATCGAACTCAAAATGGACTGTCGAAATTCTTAAAACACGCAAATAATCTTTTTTTTTACTTTTTCATATACTGTGTACAACCTAGAGCATTTTTTTGCACATTTTTGTGTCTTTGAGTCTATACATTGTGCCTGCAAACTATAATGACTTAATTCATTGATTTCACAGTAAAGAATTGACATCAAAATTCCCCATCGAGATGCCCATCGAAACAGCTCAGGGTCCTTCACTCACAAATGACAAAACCCTACCCCCCACATATCCAATACGAAATATTATTACATATTTGAGTAGATCTACAATAGTAGATCATTCTGGTAAAATTTCATAGATTAATTCGCTAATTTTGCCGTCGAACGCCAAAAATGTATTTATCGAAATTTCTGTCAAGACTTCTGTAATTGTGGCCACTGAAACAGCATCGAAAGACATTTTCTTCCTTGTTGAAGATAGTCAATACTTAGCAATCAATTAATATTTATTTATGTACTAAATCTCAATCTTTTACATTAGTTGGAATTGTCTTCTTGTTTTGGCAATGCTAAATAAACTTTTCTAGAAATGTAATTTTCTGTGCTCTCTTACCAAAATGCATATGTATGTCATTTAGTTTATAATATGTTTATGTACTTACACATAATTATGAACTGAATGTATATGAAAAGTTTGTGAAAATCGTTAAATATATGTATACGTATAGGTTAAGTGAACTAATGTTTTAGTTTTTTTAAAGACGCCTAAGCAACGCTTAGTTGCGACTAGTCGCAAGGCTTTCTGTCTGAACACTGTGTCACCTTGCCACCTTGACAGGTATGCTTAGTGGTTGGTTGCATATAGGTGTATATAGATATGTTGTGTTTTATTGAGTGTCATGTGTCTAGCATGTACCTCACTTTATGTTTTTACTTCAGTTGTTTAGTCCCATATTGCTCATCTTTCGATTTAGTCTCTCCTCTCTTTTGTTATGTAAGAGACTGTATACTACACCTGTTTAATCATCAAATACACAATTCCTATTCTCTCTATATGGTATCAAGAGCAGGTCAAGTTCCCCTCTTTGCAAATCCCCACCCTGCCCCTATGCCCTAGTTCCCTTCCCCGCTCCCCAACCCGCAGCCGCTGCCCCCCCTTCTACCGTCGTTGCTCCCTTCTCCCGCCAGCCCACCGCAGCCCACTCCTCCACCTTCGTGGCGCTGCCACCCTCTCCTCCTGCTGCCCTCACCCTCATCCTTCTCCTGCTCTAATATCACTTGCTTCCTTCCATCCCTTTCTGTACGTGAAATCTTCCAGACAACGATAGCTCCTGCACATTGAGAGTCTCTCCGGCTCCCTGGGTTTCCCTGCATGCGCCTCATGACGGAATCTTGATCTTCCTCATGACGATGTAGGTTACTTTATCAGTCTATCTGCCCATAGCGGGTCTCTTCTGATCTGATGCGTGAGATCTCTGGTGCTTCTTTATTGCCCCATAGCGGGTTCCTTGTCTACTAATTGTTGATGTTGTGCCGCCTAATTGACTTTTGTTCCGTCTCTGCTCATAATGGCATATGTTGAGCCGCCTCGTTCTCTGTGTGATACCATCGTCAAGCTCAATGGCTCTAACTACCATCTTTGGTCGGCGTCTTTTGTCCTCTGTCAAGGCACAAGGCTGGTACTCACATCTCACTATTGATCCTCCTACCGCTCCTGCTGCTACTGCGGATGAAAAGAGAAAGCAAACCTATGTACAATGGTCAAAAGACAACTCTGGTGTTATGTCCTGGCTTCTTAATAGCACCGAGCCGCGGATCAGTCAGTCCTTGTTATGCCTTCATGATGCTGAGGCGATGTGGAAATAGCTCTCCCATGTCTATTCCCATAAGCAGAATCCTAAAGGTGTTTTTGAAATTTTCAAAAACTTGGCCAAGAAGGAGTTTTCTTTTGACACTTCTATCGAGGACTTCTACAACCAGTGTTCTACTCTCTGGAATGAGTACGAAATCTACCATCCCTTGACGGGTGACATCAAAGAAGCCCAGAAGCAGCGCAATGAACTACAACTGGTCCAATTTCTAGCTGCTCTTCCTACTTCCTTCTCTAGGGTGGTCGATCAAATTATGTCTAGCGACCCTCTGCCTACCCTTCGCGACGTTCTTAAGCACGTTCAAAGACTTCTGTCGATGACCTCCAATTCTGTTATTGAGCATCCTGCTCTAGTTGTTCGCACTACTGACTCTGGACGTGGCCGCGGTCGAGGTTGTGGTCGTGGCGGACGTCTACCTCCTATTGGTGGACGCGGCTCCTCTACTACTCCTGGTCGAGGCCAAGCTATTGGGTCTCGCTTCTGCAACTGGTGTGGTCGTGATAATCACAACGAAGATAGGTGTTGGATCAAGCACAGTAAACCAGCCTGGGATAACCAAGCATCTACAAAAACCTCAACTAATACTGCATCTGACCAACCATGTGCTCCGCCGTCTACTGAATGGCTTCGCTCGGAGTTCGAGAACTTTTTCTAGGAGCGCATGACTTAGCTACCTTCGACGTCTACTGCTAGTTCCTCCGCCATGTTTGCCTCTCCTTCTGCTGGTAACAATAAATGGTGTATTGATTATGGTGCGTCTGTCTATATGGCTGGCGACATCCAATTATTTTCTGCTCTGACTAAAACCACCAATATTCCGCTTGTCACTGTTGCAAATGGCTCTAAGAGTCATGTTCATGGCATTGGTACTATTCCTCTTTCTTGAAAGTTGCATCTCCAATCTGTTTTATACATACCACAACTTCCTGTTAATTTATTATTTGTCGGTAAAATTGTAAAACAACTTCAGTGTTGTATTAAATTTGATCCCTCTAGTTGTGTTTTAAAGGATCTCCGCACGAAGACGAGGATTGGTTCGGGCCATGAAGGACCAGACGGACTCTACTATTTGGATGGACCGCCTGCAGCATCTGCTCTTCTGTCTACATCAGTCACAGGACTCCAGTGGCACTACCGGCTTGGTCATCCGTCTGCAACAAAGCTGAAACATTTATTTCCAACATTATCTGAAAAAACTTTCTTTTGCATCTTGTCTTTTGGGAAACAAACATGGTATGTATTTCCTGCTAAAAAAGAACTTGGTTCTAAAGCACTTTTTGATATTGTTCATGTGGACATCTGGGGATCATATTCTATTCCTAGTCACTCTGGTATTAAATACTTTCTGAATTTTATTGATGATTATTCCCGTGCTACTTGGCTTTTTTTACTCAAAGATCGCAGCACTGTTTTGGACAATATCAGTATCTTCTTTTCTGAAATACAGACCCAGTTCAACAAACCCATTAAGATTTTCCGTACCGATAATGCCTTAGAGTTTATGCAAAAATCTGTCACATCTTTTTGTTCTATTCGTGGCACCATCCATCAAACTAATTGCCCTTATACTCCACAACAGAATGGTGTTGTTGAACGAAAAAATTGCCACTTGTTAGAGGTTGCTCGCACTCTTCTTCATTATAAAGTACCTCACCAGTTCTGACCTGAAGCAGTTTCTATAGCATGCTATCTTATAAACCGTATGCCATCCTCTATTTTACACAATTGCATACCTTACACCATTTTGTTTCCTGATGCACAATTGTTCTATGTTCCTCGTATTTTTAGGTGTACATGTTTTGTCAAACATCTACGCCCATGGATGACAAAGCTTGATCCTCGCTCCACTAAATGCATCTTTTTGGGATATTCTAGAACCCAGAAAGGTTATCGTTGCTTTGATCTTGTTCTAAAGCAATGGTTTGTCAGTGCGGATGTGATCTTTTTTTAGCATATGCTCTATTTCTCTGATGATGGGGCAACGCTCTCTAGTGATATGTTGGCACCAACACCTCTACCAGATGTTGTTGAAGCTTTGCCTTCTTCAAACCAGCCTAAAGGTCGCCCTTTGCAAGTGTACAAATGATGGCCCAAGACAAGCACTCCTTCCATGGCTCCTCCACAACCAATTCCTCCGTCTGCCGATGATCATACAAACACTGAGGTAACTTATGACTTGCACATCCCTATCAGTCAGTGCAAAGGTGTTCGTTCCTGCACCAAACATCCTATCAGTCATTTCTGCTCTTCTGCTAACCTGCATAATAGTTTTGCATGCTTCACTTCTATGATTTTTGCCGTCACTATTTCAAAGACTGCTGCAGAAGCTCTCCTTATTCCTGCATGGAAACAGGCGATGAATCAGGAAATGCAAGCACTATGTGATCGCAAGACGTGGGAACTTGTGGATCGCCCTCCTTCATGCCCTATTATTGGCTGCCGATGGGTCTTCACCATTAAGTATCAACTTGATGGAACAATTGAGTGCCTGAAAGCTCGACTTGTGGCAAAAGGGTACACGCAAACATATGGTGTCGACTATTTTGAAACGTTTTCTCCCGTTGCACAGTTAAATTCTGTTCGAATTCTGATTTCTGTCGCTGTCAACAAAAGACTGGCCCCTCTTTCAGTTGGATGTTAAAAATGCATTTCTTTATGGAGATCTACAGGAGGAGGTTTACATGGAGCAACCACCGGGTTTCATTGCTCAGGGGGAGTCTGCCTCAAAAGTCTGTAAGCTAAAAAAGGCCATCTACGGTCTCAAACAAAGCCTGCGTGCTTGGTTCGACAAACTCAGTCAGATCTTAGTCACTTTTGGCTTCCGTCGTTCCCACTCAGATCATTCAGTCTTTATCCGCAAAATAGTGGTTGGGCTAGTCATTCTTATTATTTATGTTGACGATATTATTTTATCTGGCAATATGAATAATTATTTTGTTATCACAATGAAGGGTAGCAGGAGATTGCATAGGGATCCCACACACAAATAAGATGGATAGGAACCATTGAGATTGTAGCAGGCATGTGACATTGCCCTATATTAATCTTTTGTGCTTGATCGGGCAACCAATGTATGTTTTCTGCTCGTCATGCCAATAGATGTTTGCCAGATTAGATGCACAAATCAAAAGTGGATCATCGGTCTTGAGCATTACCTGCCCAATCAGCGATGGCATATCCAAATACAAAGATCGTCTTTCTTAAGGATGTTCACAAAGAAGGCATTTTTCCTGAAGCATTCTACAAAATATTGGTTTCGCGTTGAACACCATTCCAGTGAAATTGTAGGGGTGAGCCCTAAATTGGAGATGCCTTGAGCATAGTTCTAGGTGATGACTATGTCGTTGACATATACTGCTAGAACAATGTGTCTCTAACAGTGAATTAAAAAGTGGGTGAAGCGGCCGCTTAAGCGCCCAAGCACATGTCCCGTTGTAATTTCAGCTGAATCGAGCTTTGAAGAGTTTTGGAGTGAAGCGGCTGCTTTTGCCCGCTTTTTGCCGCTTCAGGCCGCTTTTTCAATCCCGCTTAAGCATAGTTGTCTAGGCGGCTAGGCGACCCTTCCCACCTAGGGGAGGCGCCTAGGCGGAAGCCTAGGCGTTTCTAGGGGTTCTTCATATTTCTTTATATTTTACATATAAATAAATGATTTTGTGTATACATTCAGTTATATTCAAATATGTACATCATTATGTGCTTATCCCTAAGCTTAATCAATCATAACTTCATCTACATCACACCTGTCACGACCTAAGATAGACCTATTTGACCATAATTTGACCAAACACGATCTAAATTGGACCTAATTTAACTCAGTCTTACCTAATTTAGCCAAAGCCAGACCGATTTTGGCATAACATGACCTAATCAGACATAACTTCCCATAGTTTGTCCTACATTGACCTAAACGACCCCTAATTTAGAGAAATCAGATCTAATTCCACCAAATAAGATATTTTTCCCAAATCAGACATTTCCCACAAATCATACCTAACCTGGCCAAATTAGATCTGATTTGGCCTATATAAGATCTATTTCTTCCCCAAAATAACTAAACATTATCTAATTTGGCCAAATTCCGACCTAATCTATGCTAATTTTGTCTTCAAGTGTCTTAATTTGGGCCTAAAAGGCCTTAGGCATCCACTTTAGATTCTAAAAGCCTAGGCGTTCCGTTTAAGGCGGACCACCGAGAGCCTAGGTGGCCCAGGCGAGCCTAGGCGGAGCCCAGGCGAGAGCCTGGATAACTATGCGCTTAAGTAGTCGCTTCAGGTCGCTTTTTCAACCTCGCTTAAGCAGCCGCTTTAGGGCGCTTCACAGTAAGTATTGTTGGAGTGGTCCAATCACATGCAAATCTATAGAAAAATGGAAGCACTACTTTTGGGAGATGTGTTTTTGTATTTCGAAAGGTGTAAGAAAGTTAGTATTTAGTATTTATTCTTTACTTTGTTACTACTGTTTGTACATTCTGTACAACTAGACTAGTATTTTGTACTGTCAGGTTTGTATATGATATTATCATGTATGTTTAATGTTGGTTATTACCGTTGATAGTCTAATAGTCTAACATTATGTATACTTGTACAAAACCTTTGCACAACCATCTGTAGACTATAACAAAACGATGTCGTAAAAAATTATTTTATTGTCAATTATGTACTAAGTGTAGTAGCTTATTGCTCTTTACGACTTACCATGTACGATATTGACATGTATGTTTAATATTATTTATTACCAATGACAGATTAATAGTCAGCAGTTTTGTATACTTGTACAAAAACTTTGCACAACCATCTGTAAACTGTAACAAATAAGGTCGTATAATTTGTTATATTGTCTATTATGTACTAAGTCTAGTAGCTTATTGCTCTTTAGGATTTACTGAGTAATATCTAATTATCTTGATTCTACTATATAGTCATGTATTTCTCTTTATAACTGTTTAAATGTGCATCTATTTATATTATGTTGAAGGCTACCTTACTTTGTCAACAATTTTTGTACAAAGTACAAGTATCTAACTACTACTACCTACTCATTTTTTTTACTAAATGATGATTTCTAAGCCCAGCCGTTGAAACAATATTAAGTACATAGTACTAGTGTGATACTTGATTGTTGAGCGAGGACGATGGGTTTTTATGATGCTTGAGTGTTTTTAGCTTGTAACAATTTACTTTTGCAATTAGGACCCTTTTTAATATGTGAAAGTCATTGTGATGCAATGAATATCATTTAGAATGCTTGATTGTTGTTTTTTATGCTAGTGGTATGACGGTCACTTAATTTTTCTACATTTTCTAAAACATTGTAGAGCGCTTTTTCAAAAAGCACCCGCTTTAGTCCACTTTAAAACCCATTTTCCGCTTCCCGCTTCAAAGGGGTCAATCCGCACGCTTCCCGCTTCAAAGGGGACAATCCGCACACTTCCCGCTTTGCGCTTTCCAAAACCGAGGTTTTTGATATTGCTTCTTCAAGAAAAGAATGATCATTAGAAGATTGCTTGAATCCAAGCTCTCAAATTTGTACTAATCTTGTTGAACCAAGCTCAAGGAGACTGCTTTAGCCCATAGATAGAGAAGGAAAGATGACAAACCTTGGTCAAGCACTCCCCTCTCGACAACAAATCTAGAAGGTTGTTGAATATAGACTTAGATAAATCGCAATGGAGGAAGGCGTTCTTAATGTCAGAGCTGTGAGACAGTCCAGATGAGCAACAAGAGAAATCAAATGCGGACCGAAAATATCTGGGTGCAGGAGAGAATGTGTCAAAGAACTCAACTACATAAGTCCATGTGAAACCTTTGACGACCAGAAAGAGTTTGGATTGAATAATGAAGCCATCTGATTGATTCTTGATGGATAAGACCCATTGGAAGCCGAACATGTTCTTACCAAGAGGTGGCGAAACAAGGTCTTATGTGTGATAAATACACAAAGCCTCTGTCTCAGTGTTGTTGCTTTGCACCTAGTTTTTAGAGGCTAGATTTTAAGAGATGCTTTACTCGGATACCATGTGAATGAGAGTACGAGAGAATTCTCAATAACAAAAGCTTGTTTATATGAAGCTCTAATATATAGGAGGATTTGAGAGAACAGGGATAAAACATATACTGTAAGCGGTATAGGAACCACTGGCAGAATAAGGAAGGAAAACATAGGTGGATCTAAGCCCGATAAATAATGTCAACAGGGTCCAAATTGGGTCATGTAAAACTGATTATAGATATTTTGTTATTTTTCTTGATGATCATTATTGCATTACATGCCATTATTTGATGGACGCATTTGAATTATTTTCTATTTTCCAATCCTTTTGGATGGAAATTTATTTAATTTGGCAAACATGATACTATTCTTTGTTCTAAAAATGCCAACAAACATTCAACAAAGTTTCACCCATTTTTCCCAGGCTATTATTTATCAATCCTATTGTCTACAGACACCCCACAGATGAAGTTGTAGACAGGAAAAGTCTACATATTCTTGCCATTGTGCATGCACTTCTTCTACACATGCTTGCTCCAAAGGAGTTTCAGGGAGATGTTGTACCCATTACCACTATATCACTTAATTGCATGTCATCATCCACTCTCCACATCAGACCCCTCTTCATATTCTTCATCCTAAAGAGCCATTTAATCATGTTCAATCATGTGTTTGATTACGCATGTTTTGTTCGTCATTCGGGTGTTGTTCTAGATAAGTTAAGTCCTAAGTCTCTCAAAGTGTGTCTATTCCCGAGTTCAGAAAGAATACAGGTGCAATAGTTTGCCTTTGTACCGTTTCCTAATCTCTACAAAGGTGACTTTCTTTGAGCACAGCATATTTTGGTGATAGTATCTCAACATATCAACTTGGTGTTGACGAATCATTGCCCCTCCCATTCTTTCTTGAGTCTAGTTCATTGTCTACCACTCATGATGTTGCTAGTGTTCATCCATACATCCTCTTATGACTCAGGTGTACTCTTAACGCATGCCAACACCAGGTAGAGGTACAACATGGGACAATGCACGTACCAACCCTATGGTCCCTACCTGATTGGCTTATGCACGGATAGTCAAATAGAATATTGGTGTTTATACTGATGGTTTTCCCATTTCCCTGTGGAAAGAAACATAAGATGGGATTTCCGTTTCATAGTGTAAGTATACTCTTGATCTTCTTAAGAAAATAGTAATGTATGCTAGGATTCAAGCCAGCAATGGCCCTAAGGATCCTAAAATCAAACTGTATGTGAAACATAGAAATCTTCATGAAGATCCATGGGGTACATGGAGCTAGTTGGAAAGCAAAAAAATTTGATTGTCACACCTAACATTGTTTTTGTCACAATATTTGATAGTCAAATCATGGAGAAGCGTTGCACTGACCACCTTGAGGTTGTCAAGCACATTTTATAATATATAAAAGAACTACTGGAAAGGGTCTGTTGCATAAGAAATATTGTCATATGAAGGTCCTAGGATTCTCTAACACAGATTGGGCAGGTTCCACCATGGTTAGAAAATTTATTGCTGGCTACTTTTAATTTTGGGTGGCAACCTAATACATCTACGAGTAAAAAGCAGTGGCATCTAGACCTACCGCTGGCAGTTGCATGTTTTGAATTGCTATGGACCATCGATCTTCTAGAGAAACTTGGTTTCACACATAAGGATCTTAATAAATTAAAATGTAACAATCATGGTTGTCAAGGTGCCTAGGCGGAGGGTTTAAGCAAAGGGGAGGCTAGCCCGCCTAGGCTTTTCTGGGCGTTTTTTTTTTTACTTTTTTTCAGTTGCATGTTTAAATGTCTGCACACATGATACTATATGTGATAATGTAAATTTTATTCATTAAATGTTATGATAAATCTAATTTGAATTGAACTATAGGAGAAGTGGGGGTAAGAAAATTAACATGAAGAAAAAGAAACAACAGTTTAAGGAAGATAAGTAGGAATTGAAGAGAGAAAACGGGATAAAAAGAAACATGCAAATGGTAGTAGTTGTGCAAGAAGAAGTCAGAATAAGACAAACATAAGGGCAGTAAAAGGAGATTGAAAGAGGAAGAATTCAACAAAACAAACGAAAAAAAACAGTAGCAGGTGCTGAAATAGAAAATATAGAGGAAGGAATAATAGGTAAGTGAAAATAAATGGAAACATGCCAACAACAGTAGCTGTGAGAGGAGATTTAGGAGGAACAAATCAGAAAAAGAAGAATAAATATATGCAAATAGTAGTACTAGATTTGGTAGCAGGAGATATAGGACAAATTTGAAATGAGACATATGCACATACTGACATAGTAGTAGGAGGGAATATAGGAGGATTAACTCAAAAGAAACGCAGCAGCAGTAGGATTTAGGAATAAAATGCAGGATAAACGATAAAAAAGAAAAGTAAAAAAAAGCAAGAACAACAAACATATGAGAAAGTAGAATTTTTTTGACAAATAAAACTATGAGGACTTACCAATTTGGCCCAAATCAGACATCATTGCCTCAAATCAGAACTGTTCTCCCCCAGATCAGACCTGATTTTCCAAAATTTGATCTGATTTGGTGTAAATCAAACCTAATTCAACCATATAATGACTCAAGGTGATCGAATTTTACCAAATCTAAACTCGATTCATGTTAATTTAGCCTTTAAATGGCTTAATTTGGGCCTAAAAGGCCTTAGATGCCCACTTAGTGCACTTAATAGGCTGGGCGCCTAGTTTGAGGCGCCTTGCCTAGCGCCAAGGATATAACTAAGGTACAATGAAGGTATTGTCGACATTGCTTCTAAGTTCTCATCGTCATTCATGGAAAAACAAAACATATAAAAAGGGATTGCCAATTTCTTGAAGAGAGCTTCATGATGGTTTATTCAAGCTTATTTTGATCAGGTTTTAGATCAATACGTAGATTTATTTGATAAGTCCCTAAATGATTGTTGAGTTCAACTTTTATGGAACAAGCTAGGCACATGTAATATACATGATCTTGAGGGGGAATTTTTAGAACAATACTAGCGAGATGACCCCCATGTTGCCCTTATAATAGCACAAACTTTGAGATATATGACAATGAGGTAAGTCAAGTAAGTTTTCCAAGGTTTGAACCTAAGTTGCTACATTGGCAGCACTTGCGGGTGTTAATATGTGTATTATGTATACGTCAGGGTCAGGGGCGCATCTAGAAAATGTCAGTAGGGGGGCTGAGTTGGAAGGAATTAGTTTTAATTATTACATGTGGGCTGAGTTAAATGAGTTTGAAAAATATGCCTTGGGTGGGATTCAAACCTGGACAACCTGTAGAAATAACAACCTGAATACAATCCAACTCCATTTTACTTGGAGTTATATCAAGAAAAAGTCTCTATATATGTCATATTTGGCCGTGTTATATATGTATAAACACATGTAAATTGATTTTTTTTTTTGTGTGTGTGTTGGGGGGGGGGGCAACCCAATAAAAAAGATCCACCCCTGGTCAGGGTATGCATGTAGACTGTCCATATGTGTTCTTTATATATAAATAGATTATTGTGACAGAGTGATTATGTTGACTCGCTATTCATTGTAATAATATAATATTTGAGTAGGTAACTCAAAATTTGGAATCATAACTATACAGAACCAAAACATGAAAGCCCAGACATATGTCAAATATTGAAAGATATGATCCAATAAACATAGGTGGCGTCAATCAAAAACAAGTGATTTCAGCATGCTCCCATAAATATAAGAATGTGTTTCTCTTCCAAGGATTCTGCAAATCGAACTTCATGGAAAATGAATTATGAGGGTGTGATGCAGGCCATTTTCAAAATATAGCAGTTTCTATAATGTGTCCCGTTTTTCTCCATATTTCCACGAAGCACATGTAGAGCACCCAAAAAACATAATAACCTCCTCTCTTATCCCCATAAGGGAAATTGATCTGTTAAAAGTCCACCCTTGCTGAAACAGAAAAATTGTTCACTGGACACTCTCACCCTATTTATTGTTAAGCATACCAACTCTTATGTATACGATATTACGATGCCTATCAAAAAGTTTCTTAAAAAACCTTTCATTGCCAAAACATAGCATCCCCTCGAACACAGCCAGGATAAGTAAAAGCAAATCGCACTAACATGAATGAAACTCATTGTAGTAGATTAACTAAACGCACAAGCTATGAGGGGTATAGGTGAGCCATGATATTTGACAAGATCCAAGAATATTTTACATCACTGATTCTTTATAGATTAACCCGAATGCAAATTATATTACAAAAAAGTTTAACCAAGTGAAAATCAGACTTATTCTATGAATGCGTGCAAGCAAGTTATGAGGGTTCATCAAAATCAGTGAAATTTCAAAAAAAGTGGATTTTGGTGAGATTTACTACATAATCATGCGATTGTGTCGATAAGGCATTGATTGAAATTTTGATTTGTCCAATTTCAATGGAAATTGAGGTTTTTTGTGCATAGGTTAAAATGTTTGATGGAAACTTTGACAATTGCAATCCTTGATGTTGTTTGAAGAGGAGAAAAGGAAGATTCAGGTGATTTCGAGATTTATAGCTTGAATCATCCTAGATCAAGGTAAGTAAATACTTCTTTTCCATTCTCCATCATTTACAAGCCCTCTTTATCTATTTTTTTCACACGTTCACCTTAAAAACAATTTTTGCATCCTAAAGACACTAGATCTTTGATCTAATTTGATACTTATACAACTTATGTATTCTAGACATAGCTCTACATATATAATCACTAGATCTACACAAATAGCTACAATAATATGTTTCTTAGATTATTAGCACTAATAGTAGAATAATAGTATATAGTTGTTAAAGCTAGTTATTTCACTTGGGTTTAGTAGAACAACTTGTAACAAATGCTAAAAAGGACACAGATATATACATTCAGTTATTCATTTATAAATTTGTAAAATATATATTTATATGAAATTATTTATTTTTTCTTAAATGTGCTTATTAATGTGAAGTTAGTTATCCACTAATATCTTAAGACATTAATACAACTAAATCTTTAGTGCTTATTTTTTATTTAGAGAATAAATTCAAACCTAAAAATACAAAAAAAAACTCGAAAAATATTAAATTGATCATATTGTACATGTTCCATATATATATGTAGTATATACCATAATTGCATTGTATCCCCTAATATTTGCTATTCAATGTATTACATACTAATGCAACGCATGCTTAATGTTATAATGTATTTTCTTCTATATTGCTAACATGTCTTCTAACTCCGTATACGTTTTCTTACATTCTATGTTGTGTAAATGTCTAATCTAGGTAAAGGAGGGTTGATGGTAAGTTGACAGCCAGCCATAAAACTTTGTCACTCTTTTTATGACATGGATCCTTATAAAAATTTTGTTGGAGCATTCCTACCTAGTGAAGCACTACATCGGCACCCAGGTGCAATGATAAATGTGCAAGGAGTTTCAACATAACGGTGCCCGATTTTGTTGAAGGAAAAGAAAGGGTTTTCACACCTTGGGTGGGTTTGGATAAAGAAGCTAGTCCCGCTGCAACATTGCGCGTAGTGAAAAATGTGCAAGGGCAATCTTTTCAAAGGAGACGGGTAGAAAAGCAAATTCAGCAAAAAACAGATCAAAGAGGGATCTTGGAATATTGACTCTTTGACAAGAAAATCTACAAAAATAGTTGATACCATGATTAGAAGAAAAGTTAACATTATTTTCTTAACAGAAACCAAGTGGACAGGGGGACGATGCAGAGAGATTGGAGACATAGGGTATAGAATTTGGTATACACGTATTGATAAACAAAGAAATGGCGCTGGAATTATTGTTGATAAGATGTCAAAAGATGTTAAGATCACACGGATGGGGGACAGAATCATAGCTATCAAGGTTGTTCTTGAGGGAAAGATTTTCAATATTATTAGCGCTTATGCCCCCCAAGTTGGCCTTAGTGAGGAGCAAAAGAAGGATTTTTGGGATAACATGGATGAACTCATGCCAGAAATACCGATAGAGGAGAAGATCCTTATTGGGAGTGACTTAAATGGCCATGTGAGGAGTAGCAACGTTGATATGAGAGAATTCATGGAGGTTTAGGATATGGCAATAGAAATTGAGAAGGAGAGAAGATTTTAGATTTTGTAGTTGCTTATGATATGATCTTGATAAATATACATTTCAAGAAAAGAGATCCTCATCTTATTACTATCAAGAGTGGGCGCAATTGTAGCCAAATTGATTACTTCCTTACAAGACAGATGGATAGAAAAGTATGCAAGGATTGTAAAGTGATCCTAGGGAAAGAACTCGCCACCCAACATAGATTGGTGGTTTTGGACGTGAATGTGAAGATCAACAAAGGCAAGCATAACAGAAGGCAAGATAGAAGGATCAAGCAGTAGAATCTTAAAGGAGAAAAGAAATTGAATTTTATGATAGACTTGTCAAGGAGAGAACTTGGAACTTGAAGTCTGATGTTAACTCTATGTGGAAAAGTATGAGCACATGCATAACAAAAATTGTCAAAGAGGTCTTGGGAGAGTCCAAAGGGTATCGGCCTCGACAGAACGAGACTTGATGATGAAATGATGAAGTACAAAAGGCTATTAAACTCAAAAAGGAGAATTATAAGAGCTTGCCAAATCCAGAGATGATGTAACTTTTCAAAGATACAAACAAGAAAAGAAAGATGCTAAGAAGGCAGTTCAAGAGGTAAGGTCCAAACACTTTAATGAGATATATAAGAAGTTAGACATTGGAGAAGGGGAAAAGTTATTTATAAAATGGCTTCTATAAGAGAAAGGAAAGAAAGACACTCGAGTCGAGTAAAATGCATCAAGAATGAAGATGGCAGAGTGGCGGTGAAGGATGATGATATAAAGAATAAATGGAGAAACTACCATCATAAGCTTTTCAATGGAGATATTGTGAACAATATAACAGACTCGTGTGGCATGAATGCAAGAGATATCACTTATACACGACGAGTTTCACTATCTGAGGTCAAGAATGCTTTGAAAGAGATGAAAATAAAAAAGGCATGTGGTCCAAATGGTATTTCTATTGATGTATGGAAGAGTATGGGAGATGAAGGAGCTATGTGGTTAACAAAAATTTCTTTAACAAGAATATGAAGACAAAGAAGATGTCGGATGAATGGAGAAATAGTACTATAGTCCCAATCTATAAGAACAAAGGAGATGATCAAAGATGCACAAACTACAGAGATATCAAGTCGATGAGTCACACTATGAAGCATTGGGAGAGAATTATTGAGCAAAGGCTAAGATTGATTACACAAATATAAGACAACCAGTTAGGTTTTATGCCGGGAAGATCAACAATTCATGTTATTTTTCTGATAAGAAGGCTTATGGAGAAGTACAGAGAAAACAAAAGAGATCTTCATATGGTGTTTATTGATCTGGAAAAGGCCTATGATCGAGTAGCCATGGAAGTGTTATGAAGGATTTTGCATAAAAAGGGTGTGACTATCCAATATATTGACCTCATTAAAGACACGTATGATGGCTCAACTACAAGTGTTAGGACTCCCGAAGGAGAGGCACAAACTTTTCCTATCACTGTTGGGTTACATCAAGGATCAACAGTCAGCCCTTATATATTTGTTCTTGTATGGATGAATTGATAAAGCATGTCCAAGATAATATCCCTTGGTGCATGTTATTTGTTGATGATATTGTGTTGATTGATGAAAGAAAAGAAATATTGAATGATAAAGTTGAAATTTGGAGAAATGCATCGGAATCTAATGGATTTATGATCAATAGAAGCAAAATTGAATATATGCATTGCAATTTTAGCCAATATAGAATTGTGGATGGTGGAATCAAGTTGGATGGAACGGATGTACCAATATGTGTAAATTTCGCTACTTGGGATCTATAATTGAAAGGGAGTTTGAGGCTCAAGATGATGTTTGTCACAGGATCAAAGCAGGATGGTTGAAGTGGTGTGCAAATGTAGCATGTGACTAGAAGATCCCTCTCATTTGAAAAAGCAAGTTTTACATAACAGCTATACGGCCAGCCGTGCTATATGGGAGTGAATGTTGCGCAGTCAAGAAATAAGGTCTCAACAAGATGAAGTGGCCAAAATGCGTATGTTGTGATGGATGTGCGGGAAGACAAGAAAAAATCGTTTGAGGAATGACTATATCAGAAATAAGGTGGGGTGGTGAGGATCGAGGACGAGTTGCGTGAAGGCCTTCTAAGATGGTATGGACATGTGCACCGCAAACTGACAAATGCACCCATTCAAAGTAAGGTTATTGAATCAAGCACAACTAAAAGAAGTAGAGGCATACCTAAATTAACTTGGGAAAAGCTTACAAATAGAGATTTTGAATCTTTACATCTTCATTAGAGTATGACCCATAACATAGCTGATTGGAAAAGAAGGATCCATGTAGCCAACCACCAACATGACTGAGTTTGAGGCTTAGATGATGATGATTGATGACGTGTCTTTTGGAGGTGTTATCAGACAATGAGGGTGCTAAGGCAGCCAACCACACCAAAAGGTAATGATTTTTCTTGTTAATTGTTGATATACATTCCTTATTTCTATTAGTGTCACTTTAGTTAAATGTTGTGTTGTGTGTTATGCTATGTTGTGTGTTTTGTTATGTGCTTTAGACTTGTCTTGTCTTTAGCTTTACTTTTATCTCATATTGCCTAGTTTTGTTTCTTACTTACTCTCTTATCCTATAAAAGAGAGAGCACTGTATTTGTTTTAAACACATCAAATAAAGACTTTTCTATTCTATATGGTATCAGAGCAGTCGGTCATGCGCTGCCCCTAACCTTGAGAGAGAGAGAGAGTGTGTGTGTGTGTAAAGGAGGGAAGCCTCCCTGAGTGGGTGGCTGCCGCCGCTAGGCGTTGCTTGGTTGTTCGTAGGGATGCTCTACCCCATGCATCTTTTAGGAGCGTCTCCACGGAGCCGTCTTCATCTTCAAAAACAACAACAAAAATCATCTTGAAGTTGTTGCTTGTTATGGTGTCGCAGCCAAGACCTTTCTTACCTCTGTCATTGATGTTGTAATCGCCTCCTTTTGCCTTCCATGTTGCCTCCGCCATTATTGCTCGCTTGGAGGAGCCTTCACTGCCTCCCTATATGTTGTCGTCGCTACCCTAATAGTCACTGTCATTTACACTGCTGTCCACCTATTTTATATTCATCATCCATGCATCCACCCCTATTAAGATCTAATCCCAAATCAAGAAAAAGATCTCCTATTTCTGTTAACATTGGGGATACATCATCCTCTATATTGCTTTGGTGGAGTTCCGAAAAGATTTCTCCATTGTTTTGGTTGTTGCTCGGGCTTGTTGCTGACAATTCGCCATGCGATACGGCGTGTTGTCTTGAAACATGGTATGTCGGCATGCATCTGCTTCGACGAATCCGATTTTACGATACTCGACACGGTGTGTTACTGCTTTGCTGACATTTTCTGCCGCGCAACCTACATCTGTCAATATACGACACGACGTGTTACTGCTTTACTGCCTCGAGCTATGTCAACTGACACGGCGTGTCGCCCCGGACATGACGTATTGCATGCTTACTGCCTCTTCGGCGATTGTAACTAGAAACGGCATGTCCATTCTCGAACACGACGTATCGCCTGCTGTCTGCCTCTTTGGCTACTAGTAGACACAACGCACATGGTATCATAGTCTTCTGTGTATCCAAGTAATATAATTTGTTTGGTCCCTCATGGCCTGAACCAATCCTCATCCTCATGCGGAGACGTAGAAGCGAAAAAACCGGTTGACTGAGGATTGCACAAACTCTAAGGTGTTATCAATGCGAAGAACCTATAACCACATGCTAGATGCTATATCCACCTTCTTTGTTGTAATCCATACTCAATTTGACACACCAATTAAGGTTTCTCGCGTTGATAATGCCTTAGAGTTTGTGAAATCCTCTGTCAACCAGTTTTATCGCAAGTTGGGTACTATTCGTCAAACTTCACGTTTGTACACCCCCCCCAAATGGGCTAATGAGCGCAAGAATCGTCACCTTCTAGAAGTTACCTGCACCCTTTTTTTTCACTATAATGTACCCAAAACTTTTTGGCCTGAAGCTAACTCTACTACTTGTTATTTCATTAACTACATGCCCTCTCGATTCTTGGCAATCAAGTGCCTTATCAAATCTTGTACCCTGATACCGCCCTTTTTACTGTGAGTCCTCGGATTTTTGGAAGCACTTGCTTTGTTAAGAACTTACATTCTGGTTTAACTAAGCTTGACCTACGGTCTACAAAATGTGTTTTCTTGGGCTACTCTCAGACTCAGAAAGGGTACAAATGCTATGATCCATCTATAAAGAAATGGTTTTTCAGTGCCGATGTGGTCTTCTTTGAGCATAAGTCATTCTACTCTGCACTAGGATCTACTTTGTCATATGATCTGTTGGTTGATACACCACTACTTGTGTCCATTGAAAATAACTTGTCACCTATTGATGTTTCACCATCTCCGCCTCTGAAAGTGTATCAAAGAAGACCAAAAGCCACAGCTCCCTCCATGCCCCTCCTTCACCAATTCTATCTTGTTTGACAGATCCCCTCACCTTCAGGTATTTTATGATTTAGATATTTCGATTGGTCTATGTAAAGGGACTAGGTCTTGCACTCTACATCCTATTGGATATTTTTGTTCTACTGTTAATCTACGCAATAGCTTTGCCAATTTTACCTCTTCTTTAGCTATCTCTATTCCTAAGAATGATGCTCAGGCTTTACAGCATCCCGCATGGCATCGGGCTGTGGAGACTAAAATGCAGGCCCTTAGTGATCGACTAGGAAGCACGGATACGGATACGTATCGGATACGGGTACGGGGATACGGCAATTTTTGAAAATATAGGATACGGGTACGGCATGGATACGGCAATTTTTTAATATATATTTTCATATTTTTAAAAGTAGCCAATATATTTATTTTAAAAATAGATGAAAACAATCAGATTTCATTAACAAATCACAATATTACTAAAGAAAATGGAAACCAATTCCATAATATCAAACAATGATATAAAAAGGGGTCTTTCATTCATATTAATGTGATACGGGAGTTACAAAAAGACATGATAATATCATATTCTAAACCTTTCACATTGATTGTATCATGATAATGTGACACCAAATGGACAATTTAACACCCTAACAGTAAACAGCTAACAATGAACAACTTAGTAAATTCATAATTGATATCACTATATCAGTCATCAGCATTTAAGTATATTAGGAAGAGATCTAACAATAGAAGTAGCAATTGAATAGTTATGTATACGAAATGCATATCCAAGAATCAAAATTTAAGAAACGTTTTGAACTAAAATATGAAACAGCAGAGACATTTATAGATAAGTAGATATATAAACAGCAAGACACGATTATAAAAGCAGAACAAGTAAACAGAAAAAATAGAAAAAGCTAGGGAGGCTTACCTTCAAAGGGGAAGGACAAAGATAAAGCCCCAAAATAGAATTCCAAAAAGATGAAAGAGTATAGATGAATCCTTTTAGTGAAGATGAGGCAAAAAGGCTGTAGCCTGTACGTTAACCACTAAGAGCCTTTTAGAGCAGATGAGGAACAAGCCGCAAAATATGATGTGAAGTGAAACAAAGCCAAGCTTCAAATATATCAGACAAGGGGAAGGAGCCGTTTCACTGATTTGCACAGAGAATCAGTAGACACAGGTCAATCCATTGAAATGAGGTCTCAAAAAAACGAAAAAAAGAGGAAGAAGATGGAAGTGAAATAGAGACGATCACAGATTCACAGCAATGAAGTGGAGAAGAGGATGACGTACCTGGAGGTGGAGAAGAAGAGTCCCTCCAGCCGGAGCAGTAGAGTAGTGAAGAAGATGCCAGGGAGAAGCTTTGCAACGGCGGCCCTTGCTAGCTGCAGTGGCGACCCTTGTTGGCTGCAGCGGCGGCCCTTGTTGGCTGCAGCGGCGGCACAAGGGGAAAAGGAACCCCCACTGGTCGTCGACAGGGGCCGGAGAAGCCAACTGCGATCAGCCCTAGTAGGTGGAAGCGGGAGCGGGAGCCGTGCGAGTCGAGGGCTCGGGTTTCGGCTTCCAGTGAGCGCGATCGGGAGGTCGGGGGGTTTAGGGAGGGTCTGCGTATTTTTTTATCACGCGCTTGGGATAGTGGGTTATTAGGAAAAGGGTAAATGGGTCGGGCCGTACCAAAAACGTATCCAGGCTGTATCCAGGCCGTATCTAGGCCAAAAAAAGGCAAAAAAAAATAGGATACGGCTGGAGAAGTATCGGATACGTATTTAGGTGTATCCAGCGAGTATTGGTATCCGATACGTATCCGGTACGGGTACGGCACCTGTTTTGGAGTATCCGTGCTTCCTAGGTGATCGACATACGTGGACTTGGTTGATGCTCCTGACGGTTGCTCTCTTGTAGGATGTCACTGGATCTTTACCATAAAGTATCAGCCAGATAGCACAATTGAAAGATTAAAGACTCATCTTGTCGCCAAAGGCCATACCCAAACATATGGAGTTGATTATTTTGAGACTCTCTCCTGTTGCATTTCTAAATTTTGTCTGTGTCCTTATCTTTGTGGCTGTGAATTGTGATTGGCCCCTGTTTCAATTGGATGTCAAAAATGCCTTCTTATATGGTGACGTGCACGAGGAGGGTTATATGAAGCAACCACCTGAGTTTGTTTCTCAGGGGGAGTGTTCTAAAGTATGCAGGTTATGCAAAGCTATATGTGGACTGAAATGGAGTCTACGTGCCTAGTTTGACAAATTGAGTCATATTCTTCAAAAAATTTAGCTTCCACCGTGCTCATTCTGATCACTCAGTTTTTATTAAGAAAACTTTCTCTGGTCTTGTAATTCTGATTGTCTATGTTGATGATATCATCTTATCTGCGAGTGATCAAGCAGGCATCCATGTGACTAAAGAATACCTGGAAAAACACTTTATCACTAAAGACCCGGGAAAATTGAAATATTTTCTGGGTATTGAAGTTTTCCGCTCTTCTTCGGGTATTTGTTTATCACAAAGGAAATAGTGTATGGATCTTTTGGCAGAAACAGGCATGCTTGGAGCAAAACCGACTAGTACTCCCTTCGATCCTAATAGGCTAATACCAACTGGGATGATGACTCTTCTCCTCCATACCCAAATAACCAACAATATCGTATATTAGTTAGTAAACTTATATATTTGACTATTACAAGGGTTGATATATCTTCTACAGTTGGATTAGTCAGTAGATATATGGATAAACCTAGACAATGCCACTAGGATGTTGTATGTCATCTTCAGAAATATCTGAAAAATTCTCCAGGAAAAGACTTATTCTACATAAGACATGGATATTGTAAAATCACATGATATTATGATTCTAATTATGCAGGCATCAGGATAGATTGTAAATCTACATCTGGTTATTGTACCTTTATGGGAGGTAATCTTGTTACCTGGAGCAGCAAGAAACAGACTGTGGTTGCATGTTCAAGAGTTGAAGTTGAGTATACTGCTATGGCTCATACTACTTGTGAACTGTTGTGGGTCCGTGGTCTTCTGAAGGAGTTTGACATTTCTGATCATGATCCTATTCCTATGTATTGTGACAATAAAGTTGCTATATTCTTCGCCAGCAATCTAACATTTCATGAGCGCACCAAACATATTGAGGGGATTTCCATTTTGTCTGATAAGTTATCTTATCTGGCAACATCTCTATTTCATATACTCATACTTCTGATCAAGTAGCAGATATCTTCACAAAGCTTCTTCCAAAGGCCAGATTCACTACCATGGTGGACAAGCTGGGCATGATTGATATCTATGCTCCAGCTTGAGGGGGAGTATCGATATACATTCATTATTTCTGTTATTGTCTCCTTAGTTAGATGTTGTGCATGTGTTATGCTATGTTGTGTGTTTTGCAGTGTTTTAAAAAGCGGCTCGGGCGGCCGCTCAGGCGGATGAGACCCTTGGCCGCTCCAAATAGGCCTTAGGCGGCTGGTTAGGCGGTTTTGCATTAAGCGGCCGCTTCATGCCCGCTCAGCCCGCTCAAGCGCCCGCCTGGACACTGATTCTAAGCGCCCGCCTGAGTCCGCTTAAGTGAAAAGCAGGACCTAGACCCACTTCCTAGGCCCAAAAGTGAAATATAATGATATTTTCATTATGTAATATTACACTATTGATATTGTATAACATTATTTAACATGTTAATATGATATTATTGTATTAAGTAACTATGTATGTATCTAAATACTGTATAGTAGTTAATTAGTGTGTAATACTACACTGATTCTGCTTCTATATACAGTAGTGACGACTATGTACCTATTAAGTCTGTTATAGCAAGTAATACTAACATAAAACTTACCATGTATATGTAACATAAAACTATGTGATTGTCACAACTCAGTAATATTTTACTGTTGTATAGTACTAATTACTAATTATAGAACATTAATCTAAGAAACAACCAGTGTGTAAATGTAATACAAAATCAATGCATATTTCTGTGAAGTATAGGACTATTATATTACACTAACTACTAACTACTAAGTGCATTGTATCATGGCTTGATACTAGTATACGACTATATGTGATAAATTTATCTATAAATTGTACTAACTATTAAGTAGATCACATTATTACATGATAGTATCCTACTAGTATACTGTTATATATAAGAAATGTATCTTAATGCTTCATCTATACATAATCAACTATTAAGTAGCAATATTGTTGTGTAGGGTGAATTTTACACTGCCACAAGGGTTTGGTTATGTATACAAGCTTCTTAAAAAACATTATATATATGTGTGTGTGTGTGTGTGTGTATTTTTGTATACAATCATATAGAAAATTAAGAATCCGCTTTTTCAAAAAGCGGCCACAAGGTGGTGTCGGCACGCCTCCCGCTTCCCGCTTTCTAAAACATTGGTATTTTGTTATGTACTTCAGACTTCTCTTCTCTTTAGCTTTTCTTTTATCCCATGTTGCCTAGTTTGGTTTCTTACTTACTCTTTTGTCTTGTAGAAGAGAGAGCATTGTATTTGTTTTAAACACATTAAAGTAAAGACTTTTCTATTCTATATTAATGATGACGTGTTTGAGCAACATGTAACTTCATACAACAAAATTTATAGAATGTACATGTCATGGGAATAATATGTCAACCATATCAACGGAGTGTAAAAAACGAATATACATCTCGAAAGTCAAAATAAACGCCTTCGCAGAGGCTCAAGCTACAAATTGGGTTGTCAATCCTTTCTGTATGGAAAAACCCAATGATCTAAAGACAAAATCAAAGTGTTATTCATGTGTTGTTAGTTGTGCATTACCGACATTACTGCATGTATATTAAAGTTTATGATTGTGCTAGTATAATTTAATATCTTGATCCCTACATTTTGGCATCAAAATCCCTAGAAAATAGGAAAGTTTCTTTACCTCCCACATAAAGGACTCCCTCCCACCTACCCTCATGTAAACTTTTATTGCATATATGAGTGTATTCAGGCGTAGAGATCATGCATGTATATTTCATAACTTAATTTGTTCATTTTGGCATTGAAACGGGCACGGTTGCATTTATCGAAGTTTCTGTCAAGATGTCCATAAATCATCATGTGCACGGTGTCGAAATGGCATCGAAATCGGATACCTCATTCCTTGCAAGCAAGCAAAACAAAGGAAAATATCATTTGCAAAAAGCTTAAAAGCACGGGCATGAAGTAGTTTCTTCCTCAAGTCCAATCAGTCATTTTGTGGATGTCGAGATTCAGCGTGGAAATGATTGGAAATCCAAAATAAATAATCACATAAGACATTATATGTAGTAATTTCACTCACCAAGAATTTCCATATGATCATATCCTAGAGAAGATATTCCACAAACGATAGGTTCTTGCACCTGAAAATAAACACCAAAACACAAATTTGTTCTTCTCAGATGCCAACAAATCCAAACATCAAATAAATGATTGCATAATCAATCAATAGCAAAGAAATATGGTATTAGTTCATTATACCACATTAGTGGGATCAAACTTCCCTCCTAAGCCAACCTCCAAAATTGTAACGTCCACCTGAAATTAAAGCACCTACGTTAGTAAGTGTCTATAGTTATGGACAAGTTGCAAGCTTCAAGTTAGGGCTGCACACGTAAATTGAGAAAGTCTTGCAATTGCAACTATCTACACAATAGCAAGTTTTTCTTGATAGGCTCAAGTAGATCCAAGGAATAAGTTGTAGACTTATTCAAAGGAAGATCTTGAATGACACTTATAACACAATGTTAGCATTTATAATCCTATACTACCCTATTATTTAAATGTACTTTAGCATCTGAAAGACGTTGGGCTGAGGATCAGCAATGATTTTTGTATTCCTAACACATTAGGCTAGGTCTTCTTGTTGGGAGTTATCAGTGAATTATGTGTATGGGCCTAATTGTCTTGGCCCATTAGGTTAAGTTTGCTACCTTGTACTTGCCTACTCTCCTATATATAGGAGGGGAGTTTGTTGTCTATCAATAAGAAATATCCCATTAGCCTCCATCTTATTTTCCACACTTTTCACAAAACATGATTTCTCAAGCAGCAATCACTCAAGAAATACCCTCTAAATTCACGGTCATACAGGTAGCCTCCAGAACCTGGGAGCCCAGTCTATTTAGGTTGTTGGTTGGTGGCCTAGGGAACGCCTAGACGCCTTATGGGGCTAATAGGGCCTAGAATCTGGGCAAAATCTATTTATTTATTTATTTTTCTTATCTTACGACAACCTTCTTTTGCTTTTCTTTTGACACATTTTCTTCCTCCTTAAACTCTCCTCTTGTTTTTTTCATTTCCTCCACAGTAGTACCAAGCAACGAAGTTGTTGCAATGTTACTGCATGCTCCACTCTTTATTTTGATATTTTATTTTTGCTTGCTCGACCAAGCAGCAAAATTGCTGCTATGTTAGAGAATTACTGCTGGTCTACTATTATCCATTTATTGCTGCTTTACTATTACCGATTTACTGCATACTCCATGATTTTTTCTTCTTCATCCTCCTTGTTAATATATCTTTCTTTATGTCTTTATTTTCTATTTTATATTACTGTTGTACCTATGTGCAATTTACCCATTTATATAAATAAAGAGGAGAGCCCTATTGGGACTCTCAAGTTGCCTTTGTGCAACAACGCAGACCGCTGCCTGTTACGTTACGTAACTCTTCGCTTCCGTTAACATGGTATCAGAGCAGGTTGAGCGCCGCCTCTCCCTCTCCGTTCTTCTCTAGCGCCGCCCCTCCCTCTCCCTTCTCCCTCTGACCAAGGCGCCGCCGCAAGCAGCGGCTTCTCTCCTAGCAGGCCGCCGCCGCCGCCGCAAGCAGCGGCTGTTCTCCTTGCCGCCGGTGCGCGGCAGGAGCGGGGAGCTCCACCGCCGGCGCTGCAGCCCTCCGCCTAAGGGTCTCCGCCACCGTCCAACACCGCTGGACCTTCGGTAGTCTCTCCCATGCTACCGTAGGCCCAGCCGTCAAGACCCAGAAGCTCCGTCTACGTTTTCGGCAATTTTTTCAGCAACTTTTCGGGCACTTTTCGGACGCCGAACTTGCTGCTTGGGATCTCCGGTTGAGCAAACGGACCTCTAAAGCCCTAACCGGAGGTCTCGTCTCTTCTAAGTGCCTTCCTAATCACATCTCCTTCATGTGTGATTAGGAACCTCTCTCTTGAAGGCTGTCGATGCGTCAGTAACGCATCCTCTATCCGTTTCTGTTGTGACGTGTATCTCTCCGTCACGTGACGCGTATCTTCCCGTCAATCCAGCCTTCTTTGTGACGTGTATCACTCCGTCACCTATCCTCGTTGCATTATGGAGCATAAGATGTCGACCTATTATGGAGAGGTCTCACCTATTCCCATCAAACTCAACGGGAAGAACTTTCTACTATGGATGAATGTTGTTCATACCGTCTTGGAGTCCCGAGATAGGGCGAAGTTCGTTGATTCTGCACCCCTAGCTAGCACTGAAAAAGACTATGCCGAGTGGAAACGTCTGGACAGCCTAGTGAAGACTTGGCTTTGGGGCAGCATGGAACCTACAATTGCATCTAGGTTCATGTTCTACTCTACAGCCAAGGAGATTTGGGATGCTGTGAAACAACATTATGCCCAAGAAAAGAATGCTCTTCGCCAGTTTATGATTTATGACCGTCTTTTTGCAGAAAGACAGGGTGATTAGCCACTTGAAGAGTATTTTGGTGTGATTCAAGCTATTTCTCAAGAACTGAGCTACTATCATCCAGTGACCGTCGCTGAGCAGATTAAAGATAGAGATGACTTGGTCACTGCTAAATTTTTATCTGGACTTAGCCCCTCCTTTGGTTCGGCCAGAAGTGTGATTCTTGCGTCAGACAAATTACCCAGCCTTGCAGAAGCTTACTCGAGGATTCAGCAGTCCACCTTTGAGTCCGTTGATGCTATTTCTGTTGTTCCTTCTGGAGATTCTCATGCCTCTATTGCAGCAGCAGTTAGAGGAGGAAGGCCTGCACCGTCTGACAGACCTGGCTTGGGCAGAGGACGTGGGACTCGTCCTAGATGCACATTCTGCGAAAAACCTGGGCACACTGTCGAGAAATGTTGGAAGAAACATGGGAGACCTGCAGCCCCACCGGTTGGTGCTGCAAACTGTGCCACTTCAGACTCTTCCACTGTGGGCTCTAGTACCTCTGGCATCACTCTTACTCAGGAGGAATATGACAGATTTATTCAGGCAACTCAGCACTGGAACATGGGCGCGTCATCTTCTTCGGCAGCCAACCTTGCGTCTACTGCGGGTAATCAGGCTACATCCTTTATGGCTTCTGGATCTGCAAATCCTTGGGTGGTTGACTCTGGCGCATCCCAGCACATGACTGGTATGAGGAGATTGCTCCGTTCACTTGACTCATATATTCCTCATCCGTCTGTTACCTTGGCAGATGGTTCAGTGAGGAAGGTGGTAGCTAGTGGATCTGTGTCTCTTACACCAGATATTGATCTGAAATCTGTCCATTTTGTGCCTGAATTTCCATTTAATTTACCTTCTGTTGCCCAGCTGATTGACACTGTAAAATGCACAGTAACATTCGGACCCTCTTGTTTTGTTTTACAGGATCTCAAGAGTATGAAGATGATTGGTGGGGGGCCTAGGAAAGGTGATCTCTACCTCTTCCCTGGTGATTGTCTACCTCGCCATCCACCTCCTGCTCCAGTTTCAGCCGTCCTGATGAGTGGTTCCCCCTTGCTGTGGCATTGCAGATATGGACATCCATCCCTAGAGAGTCTGAAGAAATTGGAACCAGATCTGGCTCATTTGTCTTCCTTAGAGTGTCAATCGTGTCAGTTGGGCAAACATCATAGACTGTCATATCCTGTTCGTGTCAATAATCGGGCTACTAGCCCGTTTGAGTTAGTCCATAGTGATGTGTGGGGTCCTGTTAAAAACCAGAGTTATAATGGTTTTAGCTATTTTATCTCCTTTGTGGATGATTACTCTCGCATGACATGGATTTATTTGTTGAAAAGTCGTGAGTCTGTGCTTTCCATCATTAAGCATTTTCATAAAGAAATTCAAGTTCAATTTAATTGCAACATCAAGACTTTTCAATCTGACAATGCTCTCAAATATGTTCAAAAAGCGATGAATGATTTTTGCAGTTCGGTTGGGATGATTCATCATACATCCTGTCCTCACACTCCTATGCAGAATGGAGTTGCTGAGAGAAAGAATCGCCATCTTTTGGATGTTACTCGATCCCTCATGTTTGAATCAAATGTACCTAAACGGTTCTGGTCTGAAGCCCTTCTCACCGCCTGTTTTTTGATTAATAGACAGCCCTCCTCTGTTTTGCATGGACGCACTCCCTTCTCTGTTTTACGCCCTATGGATCAACCCTTTCATGTTCCTCTTCGGGTTTTTGGTTGTACATCCTTTGTTCATAATTTTGATCCTAAGCAAGACAAACTCTCACCTAGGTCTGTGAAAACCTTATTCCTTGGGTACTCTGGTACGAGTAAAGGGTACAAGTGTTATTGCCCTAGTTTGCGTCGTATGTTTGTTTCTAAGGATGTCACCTTTCATGAAACTACTCCATATTTTGCAAATGCTATGAGCAAGGGGGAGCATTTGAGTGAGAGAGTGCCACCCCCAATTCAGTGTGAGCGAGTGCCACCACATGTGCCGAGTGAGGGAGTGCCACCCATTATTATACAGGACCTATCTCATGATGATGCACCTGTCATTCAGCCCTATACACAGGTTTATCACAGGCGAGGTAGACAGAATCCAGATGAGGCAGCGACACCAGTCTCTGAGCTTCCTCTATCGTCTTCTACTCAAGAGATCCCTGCAGCAGCTTCTGACCTTGATATTCCTATTGCTGTCCGGAAAGGTATTCGTTCATGTACTATTCGACATCCTATATCCAATGTATGTTGTTTGTCGCACTTATCTACACAGGCTCGTGCATTTGCTGTTGGGATAGACTCAATTATGACACCAAGAAATCATTTAGATGCTTTGAAGGACAGTGGTTGGAAACAGGCAATGCAAGTGGAAATATCTGCTCTATTTGACAATGGCACATGGGATCTTGTCGACTTACCTGCAGGAAAGAAAATTGTGGGCTGCAGATGGGTTTTCACTGTCAAACACAACCCTGATGGATCTATTGAAAGGCTGAAGGCCAGATTGGTAGCAAAAGGCTACACACAGACATATGGAGTTGACTTCTTTGAGACTTTTTCTCCAGTTGCTCGTTTAAACTCTGTGCGGATCCTTATATCTCTTGCTACTACCTTTGACTGGCCTATTTTTCAGCTGGATGTCAAGAACGCCTTTCTTCATGGTGATCTTCAAGAAGAGGTGTATATGGAGCAACCACCTGGTTTTGTTGCTCAGGGGGAGTGTCAGAAAGTGTGCAAACTGAAGAAAGCTATATATGGGCTAAAGCAATCTCCTAGAGCTTGGTTTGACAAGTTCAGTGTTGTTGTTTTACAGATGGGTTTCTCTCGCTCCATGACTGATCACTCTCTATTTTATTCAAACTCTTCTTGTGGGTCAATCATTATTGTTGTCTATGTTGATGATATTGTGATTACTGGCAGTGATTCTACAGGTATATCACGTGTGAAAGAAGGATTACAAAAACACTTTCACACAAAGGATCTGGGGAAACTGAGATATTTTCTAGGGATTGAGGTTCTTAGATCCCATGCAGGTATAAACCTATCCCAGAGGAAGTATGTGCTTGACTTGCTACAGGAAACAGGCATGACTGATTCTAAGCCAGTATCCACTCCTATGGATTATCACACCAAGGAGATGGATGATGACACTGCGTATTCAGATCCAGGACATTACAGGAAAATAGTTGGGAAGTTAATCTATCTAACTGTAACAAGACCTGATATTTCTTTTGCTGTAGGAGTGGTGAGTCAACATATGTGCACACCACGACAGTCACACTGGACAGCTGTATGCAGGATTCTGAGATATCTGAAAAGTGCTCCTAGAAAGGGGATCACTTACTATAAACCAAAGAGTCCCCCATCTTCTTTGGCTCTCACAGGTTATGCAGATGCAGATTGGGCTGGTAATCAAATTGATAGAAGATCTACTTCTGGCTACTGCACTTTTCTTGGTGATCATTTGATCACTTGGAAAAGCAAGAAACAACAAGTGGTAGTGCGGTCTAGTACTGAAGCTGAGTACCGTGCTATGGCACATGCATGCTGTGAATTGCAATGGATCAAATCTGTCTTATCTGAGTTAAAGATTTCAATTCAGTCTCCCATGACACTTAAGTGTGACAATCAATCTGCTATACATATTGCCAAGAATCCTGTCTTTCATGAGCGTACAAAGCATATAGAAGTTGATTGTCACTTCATCAGAGATCAGATAAAGAATGGCAATGTTGTGACACCATATGTCAAGTCTGAAGATCAATTAGCTGACATCTTGACAAAGTCATTGGGTCCAGCAGTGTTCCAGAATTTATGTGGCAAGCTGGGCATTCACAATGTGTACACTCCAGCTTGAGGGGGAGTGTTAATATATCTTTCTTTATGTCTTTATTTTCTATTTTATATTACTGTTGTACCTATGTGCAATTTACCCCTTTATATAAATAAAGAGGAGAGCCCTATTGGGACTCTCAAGTTGCCTTTGTGCAACAACGCAGACCGCTGCCTGTTACGTTACGTAACTCTTCGCTTCCGTTAACACTCCTATTTCTTGTATGAATGTACTCACATTAAAACAATAGTGATCTCTTACTTTGCAATTTTAGTTTTCTTACTCAAGCATTCATATATTATGTTCAATTATTCATATTTCTACATATAGGCATTATATAGTTTTTCTTTGTTTCTCGTCTTTTCTCTCTCTTTTCTACCTTCATTTTGTTATCTGTTCTTTTTCCCCTACCAATCTTCTTCATTTTCTAATTATTTTTCTCCATGGTTTCACCATAAGGTTCCTGCTGCATGATGCTCCATATTTTTTTCCCTTTTTTTCATTTTTTGTTTGTTCTTCATCTTCCTCCAACCTCCTTGTTTTCCTTTGAATATTTGTTCTTCCTCATCAAGTCAACCAATGTTCTTTTTATTTTTTTTCCTTCTGCTTCCTACTTCCTACTGATTTCTATATTGCCTATAGGCTATGAAGCAACAATACTCCAAAATAGGTGGTGTACATGTACCGGATACATATCAGATGTTGATACTTCGTGGATACTCCAGGATGTGTAGCGGATACTTCTAAGCCATATCCATGTCGTATCTGGGCTGTATCCAACTAATAACAAGTGAAACAAGAATGGCAACCAAGGCACCAGCTCCTCTCTCAGGCTCTCAGCCCTCTCTACTAAGTAGCAGCTAGCAACAAGGCCATTGCAACTGCTCCCGTGAAGTCAATACAACCACCATTCCCCTTGTTGAACGCCGTCTTCCTTTTTCTCTTTATTATTTCTACCTTCTCTGATTTTTTTGAGATTTCTCTTTTCAAATGAAATTTCCCTGTCTAATCATGGATTTTACTGGTTTTTTATTGCAAACCAGTTCATTCACCATTACAGGGTACTTGTGGATGCTCTCCTTTGCTGAGCTGCACGTTTAATGCACATTGATGTCCTCCACATTCTCTGAAAGGCTTCAGTTTGGTACTGCTGGGTAACGCGCCTCTTGTTCCAATGGCTACGTCTATTGTGGTTTATTCTGAATTTCCTTTTTTGACAATCCATTCATTTCCTTTAAAGGTAAGGGTTGTGTCGTCAGCCTTTGTCTACTCAGCCTTGTCTTTTACACCATCTATTTTTCCAATTTTATCCACCTGTCTTACTCTCTTGATGTTTGCATACACTTGTATATAGATTCTCAAATACTTTTAGTAATTGTTTCTGATATAATGTCCACTTTCAGTTCTAAATGTGCAATAGAGCATGGCTTCTAAACATATTTTCAAATTATATCTGAAATTCTTGATCAATTTGAGTGCTATTAAAATGCTACTATATACATATAAACTCAGTTTGACTTTTAACAAACCCTTTGATCAATTTTCTTTATGCATATGTGAATGACATTAGATTGTTTTCATTTTCATTTGTATGAATAAATATATTGGTTTTTTTCTGCTAAACTTTCTCCTCGTGCTGAGAAATGCATTTTTCTGCGGTATTCTCGCACCCAAAAGGTATACAGATGTTATAGCCCTACTGCCAGAAAATGGTTTACTAGCAGTGATGTATTTTTTGAAGATACACCTTACTATTCTACTCGAAGAGAAAGTTACCAGCCTGACCTTATTGCTTCTCCTCTGCCGGTTACTACTGATTGTGTGCCTGATACTGATATTGTGAATATTGAGCATACCATTCCTCCTATTATTGTTTATCAACGCAGGAATAGAGCACCTCCTACACAAGAACCCCCCCAGGAAAACCAATCTTCACCTCCAGAAGGTTCTGCTACACCTGAGGTAACTTCTGACCTTGACATACCCATCGCTCTTGGAAAGGGTACTCGTTCCTGCACAACTCATAGTATTGTTCAGTTTGTTTCCACTGATCATTTGAATGTCCATTCTAACAATTTTGTATATGCCTTATCTGTTGTGGTTGTTCCAAAGAATGTTCAGGATGCCTTAAAGAGTACTGCTTGGACGTCTGCTATGAAAGAGGAGATGTTGGCTCTAGCTGAAAGAGATACTTGGGAGTTGGTGGATCCACCCCCTCAGTGTAAGCATGTAGGCTGCAGGTGGGTATATGCTGTGAAATACCAACCTGATGGCACTGTTGAAAGGCTGAAGGCACGGTTAGTTGCTAAAGGCTACACACAAACCTATGGTATTGAATACTTCGAGACCTTCTCTCCTGTTGCTCGTCTTAACTCTGTCAGAATTCTTCTTTCTGTTGTTGTTAATCTTGACTGGCCACTACTGCAGCTAGATGTGAAAAATGCCTTCTTGTATGGTGATTTACAAGAAGTCTATATGGAGCAACCTCCTGGGTTTGTTGCTCAGGGGGGGTCTCACAAAGTTTGCAGGTTAAAGAAGTCTATTTATGGACTCAAGCAGAGTCTCCGTGCCTGGTTTGACAAATTGAGCAAAATTATGATTGAATTTGGGTTTCTGAGGTCTCAGGTGGATCATTCTGTTTTCACCAAACAGACTTCAGCTGGTATTATTATTCTGATTGTCTATGTTGATGACATTATTATATCTGGAAGTGATTCTCTTGGTGTTCAGGCTACTAAAGCTCATTTAGGCAAGCACTTTGCTACCAAGGATTTGGGAAAACTTCGGTATTTTCTGGGCAAAGAGGTCTCTAGAAACTCTAATGCTCTTGTACTGTCTCAGAGAAAATATGTCTTAGATATACTGCAGGAGACTGGTATGCTTGGAGCGAGACCTGTTGATACTCCTCTAGATCCCAATGTGAATTGGGATGATGATTCTTCTCCATTTTTTGCTGATAATCAAAAGTACAGGAGGCTGATTGGTAAGCTCATTTACTTGACTGTTACTAGAGCTGATATTTCTACTACTGCAGTGGGCCTTCTTAGCAGGTACCTTGATAAACCCAGACAGTGTCACTGGGATGCGCTATGCCATATTCTGAGATATTTGAAGAAGTCTCCTGGCAAGGGACTTCACTACAGAAAGAATGGACATTGTTCTCTTGAGGGGTACTCTGATTCTGATTACCTACTCTGGAGGAGGCGTAGTCCATTCTACAACCATATAATGGGCAACCATAAATGACTATTCTGCCCAAACTACAACTCGCCATGGCTATTGTTGGTTGTGTGCGAGGACATGGCGACGATCCTGGCGATGATCCCAAACCCAAATGCACCTTCTCCAACAAAATTGGCCACCTAGAAAAGTGCTACTAGAAGCAAGGAATGATATATCGACGATATCGCCGGTATACCGGTCGAAATTTCGATACCGACGCCATCGGGTATCGGTTTGAGAAAGTCTACCGCTGGTACCGCAAATATCGGTATACCGGGGGACTTACCGCCACTTACCGCCGAAAACCGAGGGTTACCGCTGCAAAAAGCCCAACTTGCGGGCGATATAGGTGGTATGCCGCCCGGCATGCCGATATTTACGAACCTGTTGCTTGCTGCTGCTGTTTGAGTGGAGTTTCTTGGAGATTAGAGGCGATTTCCTTCCTTGGAGCCCGAATCAGCCCCGATGAAGGTATGTTTTCTTAATTTATTTCATTTCTCATCTTCTCTAACCCCTCCCCTCTCTATTTTCTTCTATTTTCACCATAGAACTTCTCCAAATTCTCTAAATACACCCAAAATCTAGATCTACTCCTAAAAACTTAGGATTAATGCTATTTAACAATAGATCTATGATAAATTTATGTAGATATACTAATGTATCACTAGATCTACTACTATTAATTAATATTATCACATAATTTCACTAATTAATATAAAATTCGTAATAATACAATAAGTACTATTAATAATAGGTATCTAACTTAGGTTTAGTAGAAAAAGTTGTACCAAATACTAATATGAACAAATACAAACAAAAATATACTACAAATAAATATATTTTTCGTTTTTTCATTTATTAAAAATGCTGAAAATTAAAAAAAATTCATTTTTTTTTTTTACAGATTTATGTGTGTTAGTGTAATATAAGATGGAATGAGTAATTTGTAACACATCACTTGCCTTAATACTAGATAAATGACAGATTTTTTATTTTTTAAAATAATTTCAGACTTTTTTAAATTTATTTAACCCTTTTTTCTTGTTAATAAAAATCTTAAAAAATATTGTGTTTGCTTCTATAGATACATGTAACATTTATATAGTTAAAGTATTGTTTTTTGTTCTATAATACATAAAACAGAATAATTTCTTCATTTCTTGCAACTTAATGGGTTATTAATTTCATACACCTAATTTTTGTTTGTCTTTGTCTTTTTGCAGTGTTGACTTTTGATTTGAGAAGATGTCTTCAAGCGATGGTGAGGGTGTTGGGGCCGGTAATGTTGGAGCTAAGGATGTGGATTTTGCATGGAATCACTGCACACCTACTGAGGGGAGAAAGATAATTTGCAATTACTGCAAGAAGACACTTGGTGGAGGGGGGATTACTAGATTTAAACATCACATTACTGGTGGTGACAAAAATGTGGCAATGTGCCAAAGGTGTCCCCAAAGTGTTAGAGATGATTTCAAGAAACTGATGGGCGTAAAGAAACAAAAACAACATAAGATGAAGGAGGTTGAAAGGGCTTATACAGATACATTATTTGATGTTAGGCCCACAGGTTCTTCTGCTGAATCTGATGATGATATTGGATATCCTCCTGAATGTGATACAGCTTATTCACGTCGTATGTATAGACGTGCTATTAGAGATTCTCGTAGAAGTGAGTGGGAAAGGGAGGAGGCAGCTCGAATTACAAGGAGGTATGGGCCATCTGGTGCAGGTGGAGGTAGTGGGACTGCACGTATTCCTATTGTTGACCTAGATGACGACGATGAAGACCGAGCTGGTTATGATAAAAGGAAGAAAGGAGGCATTGATACACTTTTCCGTTCTGCAAGTGTGAGATTGAGGAATGTTGATGAACCAGGGGTTAGGAAGCCTGAGGCTAGGCAAAAAGGCCTCAAAGCAATGTTTACTGGTGCAAAAGAAAAGGTTGGTAAGGCAGTGGGTAAGTTCTTCTTTGCTCATGGTATACCTGCACATGTTGCAACTGAACCCTATCTGCAGCATATGGTAGATGTGATAGGGGAGTCTGGTAGGGGCATCAAGGCCCCCAGTTCATATGAATTAATGAACAAGTATCTTCCACTAGAGAAGAAGGATCTACAAGGATGGATTTCAGACCAAAAACACGTGGGCTGAATATGGCGTCACGCTTATGTGTGATGGGTGGACTAGTGGAAATAGAAGACAAATTATCAACTTTCTTGCATATTGTCGTGGATCCACAGTTTTTCTAGATTCTGTTGATGCTTCAGGTGAGGTCAGGAACCACAGATACCTAAAGAAATTAATGACGACATACATGAAGCAAATTGGTGTAGAGAATGTGGTGCAGATTGTTACTGATAATGCTACTGCCTTTAAGAAGGCCGGCGAGAGTTTAATGAAGAAATATCCGGTCCACTGGACACCATGTGCTGCCCACTGCATAGATCTCATTCTGAAGGACATGGGATCAATTAATTTCATCAAATCTGTTGTCATTGATGGTAGGTTGATAACGGGATTCATCTACAACCATTCTTTTCTGCTAAATGCCATGAGGCGACCTGAGTACTGTGGTGGTGATCTTATTAGAACAGGGGCAACTAGATTTGCAACAAATTGTCTTGCCTTACAATCGTTAAAGTCCAAAAAGGATGGACTTAGGAGGCTCTTCAATGGAGTGGAGTGGACCTCCATGAAGGAGCACAACACCTCTGTTGGCAGAAGAATTGAGGAGTTGATTGCCAGCCGACCTTTTTGGGATAAGGTTACTAGAGTGCTGAAAATAATGGAACCCATTGTCAAAGTATTGAGGCTTGTAGATGGTGACAAAACTGCAACAATGCCTTTCCTTTATGATGCAATGACCTCAATGGTGGACAATATCAAAGAAGCAGCTCCTAGGTCCAATGAGCAATACATAAAAATTTATGAGAATCGTTGGACAAATATGCTTTTGCATCCATTGCATAAAGCAGGTATATGATTCTCTCAATGACTCAATTATATTCTAACTTCTAAGTTATTGGTCTAATTCATACTTGTCTACAATAAAATGTCATTCTAATTTCCTTATTTATATTTGTGACAGCTTACTATTTGAATCCGAGGTTTCAATACTCACGAACACTAGGCTTGAATGCGACTCTAATGAATGCAGTGAGAGAAGTCACTAACATGTTCATTACCTCTCCAGAAGAGCGATTGCTAGTACTGGAAGAGGTATATAACTATATGACTTAGTTACATTCTTTATTTCTCATTATTCTTTCCTTTGATTTCATCATCTTAATATCGTATATATTATTTTTGCAGTTGCGCCAGTTTCGTGAAAGCACTGGATGCTTTGGCCATCCAAATGCGGTTGCTGACCGCGATGCAGGTGATCCTTGTGAGTGGTGGGTTTGGAATGGAACAGGTGCCACTAATTTAAGAAAAGTGGCTATTCACATCCTTTCTCAAACAACATCTGCAGGGGGTTGTGAAAGAAACTGGAGCACTTTCAATCTGATACACTCCAAGAGAAGGAACAGATTTGGTGCAAACAGGTTGAGGGATCTTGTATACGTTCATTACAACATGCGGTTGAGGGCTAGAGCAATACGTGATGCCAACTACAAGGAAGTGGATTTTGCTGTTGTCCATGATCCCATTGACACCGCATATACTTTTAATACTGAAAGACGTAGAGGACTGGAGGATGATTCAGAAAATCCTTTAGAGGAATGGATGAATGAGATAGGTCGTCCTGTTCTTGATAGTTTAGATGGACGTCCAGATCCATATATAGAAGAGCAATTTGATGCAAATAATGGTGATGATATTATTATTGATGCCCCGCCTGAAAGACTTGATCCTGAAGCTGCACATGTTGATACTGATATGGAAATCAATAGAGAAGTGGAAGAACAATTAGGTAGCTCAGATTCTTCTTCTACATCTGGTTCTAAATCTAAGTCTGATGATGGCGGCAATGATGGTGATAATCGCAGCCAACGCTCTCCAGAATATCCTCCAGCTGTTGATCCTCAAAATGATGACCGGCCTTATGTTAGTCATGTTGCACCACCACAAGAACAAGGAAATCCCATGGCTGAAAAAAGATTTCAAAGAAGAAAAACTCGAACTGGGAAAGATTACAACGGTGCATATCATAGCCAAAGTGATCATCATTATGATCTTGCTGATTCAATGGATAACATGAGCATATCTGACTCTCAATCTCAACAATCATTCGGAGATATGTTATTTGGGCAGACACTTCCATACCCATCTCAGCCCCAACATGGGTATCCTGGATATCATGTTGAACCACCACCAAGATCACAATTAGAACTTGGACCTGGTATGGGATATCACGAAGCATACTCTGTCCGTAGCCCTTATGGATGCTTTCGGGTGAACACCGAAGCATACTCTAGTGATGGAGGTCAAACATGGAGTGGTGGGCATACTACAATTTATCCTATTGTCGGTTATCCATTACAACCTCAAGCTCCTCAAACATGGGCTCCTCCTGCTTCTACAGCTACTCAACCTCAAGCTCCTCGAGCAAGGGCACCTCCACCTGCTTCTACTCAACCTCCCTCCATTTCAGCAACAAAGGAAAAATATCTAAAAGATTTGGAAGAACATTTTCCGAAGTTTGGGATGATGCAGTTTGCCATTCCTGAAGTGTATGAGGAACATGTTGTTTCATACAACAAGTCTTACAGAAGTTACATGACATGGGAGCAATATGTGGAGCATATGAACAACATATTGTATCGAGAACCAGCGCGCCACTCAACATACAACTGATGTGAGTTAGTAATTTACTACGTTGGACCTTATGGAGCAAACGAAAGCTGTCTCTTTATGCAAGGCTGTCGGGTTTCCAAATGGTGGGAATGAGGACATTCCACCTTCGTGGGAGGATGATGTGATAATTACTTCTGTCTGTGATGCATATCCGGAATTGCCTCTAGAGGCGTGCTTGCTTAATGTCACTTATGATTGGATGCGGAGTACTTCACTCAAGGAGTGCGCCAAAATGCTTCAAATGCTTCCATGTTTCTACACGAGGCACTATGAAGATTTGGGTACACTGCCCCCACCGCTACAATCATCCCTTATCTGCCCACCTGATCTGGAGTTAAAGCCATTGCCCCCGCACCTGGTGGTAACGCATGCATGGAAGACATAGTGTGAGATACACACTAAGCAGCAGCAACAGACGATCTGGATCATTGGATCATAAAAACCCGCATAGCGGCAGCAGAGAGAAGAAAGAGTACCTACGTCGCGGTAAAAGATTTATCCCACCATATGGCGTAGGCAGAGGAAAGGAGGCACCTTTAGTTGGTTGACGTGTTACTGGTGTAGAGGGGAGGGAGGAAGAGACAACTAGAGGTGGAAAGGGAAGGAAGCATAGAATTAAATGTCCGATTTCGATGTCGTGTCCGATGGCCCAGAAATTTCGCACTAAATTTTGATATTTACGGCCCTAACGATTTCGACGACCAAATAAGCGAATTAAATCATGAAAAATTACCAGGATGATCTAAACGCCAAGATCTACTCAAATATGCAATAATATTTCATATTGGATATGTGTGGGGGGGTCTCCCACATTTGTAAGTGAAGGAAGCTGAACAATTTTGACAGAATTTCGATGGCAAAATGAAGGAATTAAGCTTTGAAATTCTACAAACACAAAGTCTAGACATAAACACACTAGATTATATAATAAATTTATATGTTTAGAGGTTAGGGTGGGATCCATGTCTTGATGAGTGAGTGCACAAATGAACAGAAATGTCAAGTCCGCTAGACAGTTAGAGACTAAGTCTATTACAAACTTACAAATTTCAAGTTTAAACAACTACTACTAGATTTTAAAACTTACAGTTACTTACAACTTACAACTTACAAGTTACAAGTACAACTTGCAAGCTTACAAATTACAACTTATAATATATAATTATAAAATAAAACAAATTAACAACTAACAAACTTACACATTATGATGTTCCATAAGTCTTGTGTAGTAGTAAACTAGGAGTCTAACAATCCTAGTTGAAGCTTGAGTGTCGCGGTGGTTCTTGTCCTTGTGGTGGTTGACCATACATATCCTCATTGTCAAGTTCGTTAGACTGTCAAGTCCGTTAGACTGTAAATGAGTGGGATCCATGTCTTAATGAGTGAGTGCACAAATGAACATAATTGTCAAGTCCGTTAGACTGTAAACAGCTTACAAACCCACAATTTACCACTTAGACCTTAAAACTTACAGTTGCAAGTTACAAACTTACATGTTACAACTTATATAAGTCTAGTGTTAAAATTTAGTTAGGTTACATGGGTCATGTATACATAGATCAAAGAAAATGCATTATTTTTAAGTCATTTTATGTATAAATATGTGTAATAATAACAAATTTATTGTAGAATTGCAGACTTAATACTATTATTTCATAGATCCACAAGTTTGTTTGTAGTTCATGTGATTTTCCAAAGCGAATTGCCAAATTACCTAACATATAGTAGCAGCACTTAGAACTTTGTTATTTTTCATAGTATCTCTTCACATCTTTTAGAAGAGTGTAAACATAGAAAGAGGTATACATGAGCTAGGGATAGGGGAAACGTACCTTAGAATCAAAGAAAATAGCCTCTATAAGCAAAAGATACAAAGAGAATTGCCAAAATACCTAACATGTAGTGGCAGCAGTCCTAGGAACAAATATCTCAAAATTTCTATCGAAATTTTGTGCCATTTCGCGAAATTATGGCCCAAACTGGGCGAAATTTGCACTGTTTTCTGCGAAATGACGTCCCATTCTCTGCGTACATGCGTTTCGATGTCCGATTGGAAAAAAATCGAAATTTCGATCGAAATTTTGTTCCATGGAAGGAAGATAGTTATGCAGCAGGCAGCAATAGGAAGGGAAGAAGAGGGAGAGGCTAGAGCAACAACGGGAAGGAGATGTGGAGGGGAGGTGGGGTGGCAGGCACAAGAGAGAGGATTGGGCGGCAGGAAGGGAAGTTGAGGAGAGGGGAGGGTGAGAGGGAAGATGGGGGATGAGGTGGGGATGGGGTGGGGGGTTCAACGACGTAAAGTGGGGGAAGGGCAATCGGTGGTGGGCCGGGTGGGGACGGGGGGATGAGGGTAGCAACATTAGCGGGGGGCAGAGGGGAGAGTTGCGGCAGCAAGGGGCACGGGAGTGGCAGCGGATTTGGGGAGAGGGGTGCGGCAGTTAGGACAAGATTAGAGAGGGGAGCGTTAAGGTTGGAGAGGCTAAGGGGGTCACCGTTTGATACCATACAGAGAGAAATAATCTTTATTTGATGTGTCTCGAACAATTACAAGACACTCTTTTATAGGACAAGAGAGTAATTAGAAAACATAATTAGTAGATATGGGGTAAAACAACAGGTTAAACAAATAGACAAGTCTAAAGCATAAAGTAAATATACAAAATAAAGCATATATGTCAATATAAAGTATGGATGAAATCTCCTCAATTTATGCCTTCTGGAAATAGTAAGTTGTGAGTTATGCCTAAACTCCTATTAGATTCTCTCTTATGATATTAATCAGCTATGCTCATGCATATAATGGGGTCTATGAAGCATGGACATAGACACGGATATAGACACGAGACAATGACTTTCAAAAATATAGGACATGCACACAGCGGAAGACACGGTGAAAAAAATACATATACATGTTTATTATTTTTATGTATAAACACACAAAAAAGCCCATTCAAACACAAAGATCATCTCATCCAAGCTATATTAAATTTCATGTGTGCATTCAAAGATATATTGCATGCATCATGATATCAAACCATCAAAGACATACTTTTAGATAAACCCACATTGTAATCACAATAATAGTCAAACTAATATACAATTTTTTCACATATAAGAAAATTTGAGTTAAAAACCACGAAAATGAACTCATAGTAAAATATTTGCGCATCTAAATTTTGGACAGTAAAAACGTAGTGGTGGTGGTGGACAACAAAAAGAAGCAAGGAAGTCAACCTCTTTTAAATATACAACATGGATTCTAGCAGTGCAATGTAGTTGGACCCCCATGTCGATCGAAATGAATCAGTCTTTCCACCGAGGGCAAAGAGAGATGAGGTTTGTTGTTATTAGTAGAAAAGGAGAGTGAAAATAGTGATGGAGGTGGAGGATGAGGAAGAAGGGGAAGAGGAGACTGGTTGGTGGTAGTGATGGTGAACATATAAAACATAGGTATTGGAGATGATGGAAAAAGAGGAGAGGGGGGAAGAGGAGAAGTTGGTAGTAGAAGGTGGCGAGATAAGAAAGGCCCGAAGCAATAGGTGTAGGAAGAGGAGCAATCACATAAGCAGTGATATGATAAGGAGGGGGAGACATGGGTGTTGAGAGTAGTAAGGAGGGAGTTTGTGTACAACAGGGTGGTTCCCCTACTTAATGATGGGATGTGTCCTGGCTGCGCAAGTTGCGTCCGGGTTGTGTCCAAGCTATGCTCGTGTCGTGTCTAGCTCCCAATAAAAAAATGAGAACTTGAGGACGTGTATGGGCCGTGTCCACCACGTGTGCACATGTGTCCACGACATGTCAGTGTTGGACATGTGTCGAACACGGACATGGCAGCCTCTAGGAAGTGTCCATGCTTCCTAGATCGGGATATATGTCTCATATGATCATCTTTTATACTGGTTAAGAGAAGGTCTGAAGGCCGAATGATAAAGATAAGGCATATTTCTCATGACCAGCTCATGCAAAAACATTGATAATTATGTTTAAACCAAGACTGCATTATTTATAATAACAACACATCATGTTAAATAGTAATCTTGATCGTTTTTGCTTATAAACACTGTTTTGTTTGTGTCATGCTACAAATGAATGATTCCATTGTTTTTTAGGTAAACGAAATTCCATATCTTGGGCTAATCCTTAACCAGTTCTTTATTCCCAGATATCTTTAAAGTTATATAGAGACTAAAAGGAGTGACAAATTTATTAGAAACCACAAGAGATGGTTTTCTTTGTTACCATAGATGCTTGATATTAAGGGCATCCACTTCAAGCTCAAACACAATAAACCTGTAATATGATATAGGGAGGCACATACTGAAAGAAGAAACATACGGAAGATATATCAGTTTACCTGCTCTGCGGAAAATATTTTAAATGCTAGTAATGTGAGAAACCGGTAGTAATTTGGCATTGGTATATCGTCATCAGTTTTTTCCTGGCAATAAGCAGTGTAATATAAATTAATTTACACCATAGCACAACAATACTACTGTACTTGGAATCATAATCAATGCATTTAAAAAAATCAATAACAGTACAATGGGAAAAGAGAGTTAAGTGAAAGAGATCCTTGTTTTTCATACATTTTAATTAACAAAATAGATATAAATAATAAATATCATGTCTGCAATTTATTTTTGTTAGAAAGTATTATTAATCTTTTTTAGTTAATAGGTTCACTTGTAATATGAGCCTAAAATGTCTTGGACCATTAAAGTTATGTCTGCTTCCTTGTACCTGCCTCCTTTCCTATATATAGGAGAGGGGTTTGCCCATCAATCAATGAGAAATACACATAGGGGGTTTTCCTCACTATGTCGTTCTTTTGACATGGTATTAGAGCATTGATCCCAACTCTAGAGGGACAAAGAAGAGTACCTTTGCCTACGAGCGGCCACCTTCTCTTGTTGGCTTGGCTGCCCGTCGGGCATCTTCCCGCCCTTCATGGTCGTCTACTCTCTTCTTCTTCTTTCATAAAAAATACATCATTGATACACTCTTCAAGGGTCGCCTAGGTGTCTCTTCCCCAAGTCTTTTAGGTTTTGGGTTGTCTTCCAGATCCTGAGTGAGCGCTTGTCATTCTGCACATCACCAACCAATGTCTTCCTATATCTCCCCCTCTCAACACAAGCCACAGTGTTTCTCCTCTGGAAAGAGAAACAATAGTAACATGGATCAAACACGCATCCGGAGAAAAATGAAAAGAAAATGGAATTCAGCGCTTAGCCTACAACTACAGGGCACACCACCCTAAGATTTGTCGTGTCGATTATCTAGCCGGAGGCAGGGTTGGCATATCCCGCTAAGCGGCTAACTCGACCATCATGTAGACCCAGATGAGCGACAGAAAGAGACGGTTTACCACTATGAAGATCAGCCGCAGTGCCGGGCAGGAACTCTTCTACAGGAATAGAGGCATCCATGTTTATTGGACGACGGCATTGCTCTCTCCTCCATCCGAAATGACACCAAACTGAATCAGCCAGAGATCAACACCAATGGGGAAGGTATTTTCTTCTCCTTCCAGCACTTGAGATCAACGATGCTTTCTCTCCAGATCCATGACGCTTGCCAATATAAAGGCACTTACAGAAGGATGGTCATGGAGAGATTCACATGTTGAGAAGAACTGTGAAGAAGCTTGATGCTAGATAAAGGTTGATCCCAGAAACCTCTTTGCCGACACAAATTAGACCGAAGCCTCTTTGGTTGATCATCAATTTCTTGCTTGATCTCCAGTTAAAATTTCTCGTATACCTTTTTTCTGAGGGCTCTGCCTCCAATCCCCCGCGAGGGACGGCCTCCCCTCAACACCCGCCCATTGAGGGCAGTGGGACCCCCTAAGACCCCGCATCAGTATTGTGGCCCATTTACCAAAGAGTCACTTTGTTTCTACCTCGAAAAACTACAATGACCTCTCACTTGAAGATTTTATTCCCCACTCTCCAACCCCTCATGTGTGCATCCCTTTCCTCGTGGGGGATCATGTGTCTCTTTTCCACCCTAAGTGTTCATTCTCTTTGTAGTTGGCATGCGGGAGAGAATACAGAGAAGCAAAAGTATGAGGGAGAGATGATATATATTATATCATGCTATTCTGATCTTCATGGAGCTTTGTATTCTTCAGCACATTTGTTCTTCTGGTGTCGTTGTGTCGCCTCGTTATCACTAAGCATTGTGTATCTTTCAGCGATTTCCAATGCATCAATGGTATATCATTTTCCTAATGATACTATGTTTGTTCATGTTCGTGCCACGAGATGCACGTGGGTCGCTGTCTGCACTTATTCGAGTTGGCCACCACTTTCAGGCAACATTGAAGGATCTAAGCTGCAAAATTGACACGTCTGAATAGAACTTGTTGCGCTTATTCAAGCCTCTTCTTCACTCTGGTCTTAGCGTTTTGGCGATCTTGTTGAACTCTCATGAGCTGGATGCTTTTTTTAGACCATTTTAGAAGCTCATCAATATCTCGCCTACAGATACTAAACCTGCAAGGTTAATGTCCATCTAAATTTTATATTCACGAGCTACACAATATATGTCTACAAGAAGTTGCATATGTTGTTTCTCAAGTGTAGATGGCGCTTTGGTGACCTACTTGGGTTTTTCCTTGTTGATGCCATTCATTCTAGTCAATCCCCAAGGATTCATGCGCTAGATTTATGGATCTAGTACGACCCTTATCAGCACCTGATTGTGTTTCTGTTTGTGCCATGTTATGCATGTTTGTGGTCTTCTGTACTTTAAACCAATTGTGTGACGTCCCCAGATTTTCTAAAACTTAATCTGATGTGTGACGTCCAAATTGAAACCTCACCTCAGCGAGAATCCCAATTTAAACACCCCACACCAGGTTAAGAAAGAGAAAATCACGGGAGTCAGAAGGAAACAATCAGTAGCACATGTACATGAACAATAATAAAACCATACACACATGTTCACCATTCAACATATAATTACAACATGAATTGTTACAACATTTGATATTACATATTTAACAGCAAACCTATACATATACATGTACTACCACTAAACTACAGGATCTTAAGACAATAGGCCCACTTGTACATCAGCTCGCTACACAACTCTCTCTATCCTGGATCTTCAAGAGCATAACCACAACCGAAACAAAAGATTACATGCGGTACACGTCAGCACAATATTCAAGAATATTGTACTGAGTACGCCTACGTGTCTTTTATTTATCTCTCATCATATCTTGGCAATAAGATAAAACTAATATACTTGGCAATAATAGAAGAATATAAGAAAAGCGTATACTTGCACAAAGGTATTCATTAACAGAAGAGAACACATATTTTAAGCATAATTTCCATTATATCATCCATGCATTTACTACCTGAGAGTTGAATGCATTAAAACCTTTATGATCACTACCAAAGAGTTGGATCATATGTCCAATGTGACCACTACCAAAGAGTTGGGTCCAAGCACACTACCAAAGAGTTGGTGCTTCCATATGTACAATGTGACCACTACCAAAGAGTTCGGTCACTTCCAAGCACACTGCCAAAGAGTTGGTGCTTTCATATAATGGAACAGACATATTATGTTTGATGTGTTCATAGCAGTAAGTATAGAAAACCAACCAACATATCATACAAGAACAATCATTTCAATCAATACCATATGCCAAGTCTTTACTACCATATAACACAAGCATAATGTATAATAAGCCAAGTAAGAGGTAATGGTGTACCTTCCAAAGAGATATCCTAATCACATATTCCTCATGTCAACTATGTATCCCAGGTCAAACCCTGATAAAGATAAGATCACATACGATCATCAGGTTCTCATCATCATTAACCCTATTTATATCCATTTTAGGGTTTGCCTATCGCATTAGGATATGTACTTTATTACTTGTCTTATCATCTTGTTGTTATGTTCCTGACTTAGAAATTAGCTTACTGATCTCATATTCCATATTAGGATACATAATCTGAACATTATCTTCCATATCATTTTTGTGCACATATTAACCCTAGGTTATACCATTAACCTAGATTAGGGTTTCATGACATGTATTAAGGTTCATCTTTGTATAATAGGGATTATATGCATCTAACTGATATCCGATTTACATCTTAGCTTCAGATTACTGATATAAACCTACTCTATAAATTTCACCATTCATTGAGCATGCATGTATTTATTACATTTTCTTTAGGGTTATTAGCCCTAAGTAGCCATATGGAGTAAATTACATGATTCGTGCATCATCATCATAATTACTGACATCCACTGGATTATAAGCATGAATATTGATTTACTGACATATTCTCATAATTTTTGGCCAATGTTTGATATTTATTATCCATCAATTAAGCATTTCACAACTAACAAGATATCACTGATCTTCGTGCATCAAAAGCCTGATATTTTGCTTTAATTGTGTTCTACTCATTTTTCTGAACATTTTGGTACCTTATTTGCATTTTTCTGATGTGCGAGCTAATTATTACGATTTATCTAAGATCTGCAAATTATGAGAATTTTACCTTTTCTCGGCCACTCAGAACTCGCCACGTGGTCTCTAGGGCGCGGCTCAAGGCTTGGGGGTAGGAGGGTCGTCTGGTTCTCGTCTGATGAACCCGGTTCAAATGGGTTTGGCTAATACGCCTTCTTCTCTGCCTCGCGTTCTCACGATCCTTCTGATCACGACGTCGTTGCGGTCTTCTGACCTATTCTGCCGCTGCCATGGCCTCAGATCCGGCGTGCGATGGTCTCAGTTTCCTCTGCTCAACCCTGATGCTTGCGTGCATCACCCACTTTCTGGTGCGATCTCCTCTTTCAGCCATTGCGTGAAGCAATTTTGTCTACTGAGCACCTGTCATGCGGCAGGAAGTAGCAAGCCGCCGCCGTGATCCTCCTCTCCGGCGAGCGACTAGCGGAGCCAAGGTGCTCCTTGTTAGCTTTTAGGGGTTCCATCATCTTCGGCAGCCTCTCCCGCATCTCCACGGCTACTCGTCTCCGAGACGTCGGCCGTGGAGCTCCTTTTCCACTAGGTCGCCGCCGTGCTGGTTTGGCCGCAGCAGAGCACGAAGAGGCGGCTTGCCTCTGCTCATCCTTGTGTCAGTCTGAAGCTTTAGAAAGCTTCACAAGACCTCCACGAACTCGTCTGCCATCTCCACTTGCGGTGAGCAGCTCCAGAGTTCATCTGCAAGCCTCACCTTCATCTGGCAGCGAAGTGCTCCCTATCCATCTTTAAAACTTCCGCAAGGCTCTATGGGAGCAGCTGGGTTGGACTCCCGTGACCTCGACCTTCATTCTCGCCTACTTATCTTCCTCCGATCATCTCTCTATCTCCCCTCTCATCTCTCTCCAACCTGCTCTATAAACTATAATGGAGACTAGGGGTAAAAGGAGAGTCTGGTCTCTCTCTACTCCCGTTCTTGTATTCATGAAAAGAGGGTTGTGCAGGTAACCCACGATCAGATCAAGATAACCACTCAGCTGAGATCGTGAGATAGACCACTAGTCATCCCATAGTCCACGTCGAAGCAACCACTCGCTGACCCTCCATGACTCCTTAACTGACATGGGTTGAAGATGGCAAATCTGTCGTTGAATTAGGATATCCAAGGTTCCACAACAGGGCAACGAAGGTCTTATCCGTGGCTCTCCCTAGTACAATCGTGGCCCTACATTGAACAGGCTCGTGACACTAAGTTGATCAAAGCCTAAGTTGCTAAAAATGAAACATTGTTCTAAAGTACATCAAAATATTAATTATTGAGCTGACTTCAAACTTAAATATCTCCTTTTAGGAACACCAGAATATTATGAAACTTTAACCATGACTTTGATACAACTCAAGGTACTTCCTATTGAAATTTGGTGCCATAACTCGACTCTTTTATCATTCAATTAAATTCCTCAAATAGGTATAACTTACGGATCCAAATCATTATATCAACCTCAATTAACACTCAAACTTTACAAAAACACTTGAAACTCTCGTTGTAACTCAACATATGGATTCTAAAAGTCCACTCCATCACAAATTGGCTACACTTCTCAGACAATTTGAAGATTCGTCTACTACTACATAATGGTGTTTTTTTTACTACACTTATTCCAATCACACATTCCTTACTAGAGAGGCTAACATAATCGTGATGCTTTGATTGACTGGTCCAGTTTGTTTTTGTTGTGACGCTTGGACTCCATCTATTAGATGTTCTTTAATCTTTATTCTTATATTTGTGAAGATCTTCTCTACAACATGACTATTTCCCGCCTACAAAACGCAAGTTCAAAAGAAGGCGTCGTCAGATGTTTTTATTAGTTGGAGAGCAATGTTCAATGGGTGAAACTTTTAGTATGGGGAGTGACATTTTTTATTAATATTTCTTATCTATCGTATTGTATGATTCATGTATGTCCAAGCTAGATCGGGGGGAGTGCTGGAAAGTATTATTAGACCAAATAATTATGAGCTCATTGTAATACGAGCCTAAATGTCTTGGCCCATTAGGGTTATGTTTGCTTCCATGTACTTGCCTCTCTCCTATATATAGGAGAGGGGTTTTCGCATCTATCAATATCAAATACACAGGGGAATTTCCTTACTATCTCGTTCTTTAACACTTTTGAATATTTCTTGTGAATCATCAAGAATTTGCTTCATAATTTGTGTTTGTCAGGGATTTGAATATATGCAAATTAATTGCATATATCAAGCTTAAAATTAATCTGAAAGTTTCATTTGACTTCTCCAACAAAATCTAGGTATTCAACCCTCATCGATAGAAAAAGAGAGATGAAGGCTTATAACCAAATGACATAAACAGAGAGCTTGAGGACAAGTAACTAAGGTAATAAATGGTAATAAAAGGAAGAATAGGTTATTATTCATAATATGTTCAATGACCAGTAATAATTCTATATAACCACCACCCATTATCATTTGGAAATTCTCTATCAAAAGTTTAAAAGGGAGAGCAACTCAATTTAAAACTTGAAGCCTGCAGAAAACAAGGTATACCCAGAGGAGGCGGCCGTCAACATTGACTGGACACTGTTATTAATAAAATAGTCAGACTTTCTATGCTCAACATTTTTGGTTCCGTAAGGTTTCTCACAAGGTATCAGAAAGCGGGAAGCGGGAGGCGTGTGGACAGCACCCTGTAACCGATTAAGCGGTAGGCGGGCGATTAAGCGGACGATTTTTGAAAAAGCGGGTGTCTAAATTTTATATAATTTTATACAAAATTACATGTATGTGTATATAAAAAATATATTTATAAGGAACTTTTATACATATCTAATCAGAAAATCAGTAATTAACTAAGTATTCATCAATACTTTACTATTAATCAGTATCTCTAATCACTAAAATCAGCAAGAAGATCACTAATTGTAAATAACAAACTATGAATTATTGATTTAAAGTAATCACTAAAGTAATACTAATCAGTAGTACCAATCATTAATCACTGAAAGCAGCAAGGAAATCAGTAAAACTAATCATGCATTAGAAGTATAGTAGAGCAATATGATATTTACTTAGATGCATTACAGCAGTATCCAATCATTACAGCTTAATCACAAAGTATGCATTCTAAATTAGGACTAGCTATATCATAGAACATTTAATGTATACAAGTTTCATATATTATAGTCGACACTACTTGGACTATGTAATTAATTAATGTTAGAAGCTTACATTAGTATTTTTAAACAAAGCGGGCAAAAAGCGGAAAAAAGCGGGTGAGGCGGGCAAAAAGCGGGTGATTATGTTCAAAACGCTTAACCAGGCGCTTAGGGGCTAAATTAGGCGGATGAGGGTCTTGGCCGATTAAGCGGCCGCTGGCCGTTTTTTATTTCACTGGTTTCTCAGAAACATTGAGCAAATAATATTGTGAAAAAGTCACATCCACTATTTTTAGCTCCTATAATGAATTCAATTTATTTATTAATTAGAGAATAGAGATGATAGGATTCCATATACATGAAGTAAATTTGGTAAGCATGCAATGATCTCCTTCATGCTCCTTATCCATTGCCAGTCCAAACATCTATTTTGGCTACTCGACTCTACTCTACAAATGCCATATGTTTGTGTTCCATCTCTCCTCATCCTTATCAAAGCTAGGGCTCGTGCCACCTAAAACTCCAAGGCTAAATGGATACACCAAATTTCTCAATGGAGAAACAGAGAAGTTCAGGACTTGTTAGTGTTTTTTGTGAAAATATTAAATTATTATGAGTTTCATAAGATTGCTATGGAAAAATTTATGAAATGATAGGGTCTCATTATAACGAATCCCGGGGAAAATATGTATGTGTAAATCTAAGTAATTACCATCAAAATTTGGAAACGATCTCAAACATAAGAACAGCTCTTAAAGTAAGAATGAGACTGTTGCTAGATCAAAAGACTAATACTATTATCAAACCATATAAAATCTAATGGTAATCATCATCACATCATTGTCTAAACCTATATATAAAATCTAATGGTAATCATCATCACATCATTTTCTTATCAGATCCATATACATAGATCCCTTCTTTTCCATTTAGTGATGTGTCCCAACTATGACAGACTACAAAAAGAAAAATTGATATATCAATAAGAAACAATGCCTAAATTAACTTGTGAAGAGATTATAAGGAAAGATTTTGAATCTTTACAGTTTTATGTGAATACGACCCAAAACCTATGAAGCATGGATATGGACACAGACAGATACAAGCTGAATGGCATACGGTAAGGAATGGAGTTTCAACGATGCCGGCAGTATACTGCCCAAAATATTGATTTAGCTGGAATCAGATATGGTAACAGGTGGATGTACCTGTTTTCTCGCAAAAATCTGGCATACCGATGGGTGTTTCGCCTATACGACTAAGTTTTTTAAGTGCAAATACACTACTTATTTCACAAAATTGACCAAAACCAACGGTATATTGCCTGGTATACTGTATTCTAGGAAAATGACTGTCGTTGCTGCTTGGGAGGAGAAAGAAGGTTCATTTGGGCGATTTTTGACGATTGGAGCACACATCAGCCGAAATCAAGGTAATTTTAACTAGCTTCTTCCATTTTCTACCATTTCCAACCTGTTTTGTCTTATTTTCCTACTAATTTCTCCCACTTTCACCTAAAAATATGTTAACCTACGCCAAAGCCCCGATCTATTCCAAGATTGATACGTTTTAATGCTGATTATACGCAGATCTATAAGTATATTGTGTAGATTTGCAATATTATTATTGTATATCTACCTAATTACTACACAATTAATTACTGTTATCATGTAATTTATCTAATTACTAGTAATAATAGAATATACACTTTTATAATTAATTATTTGATATATGTTTAGTATAAAAAATTCTACAAGTGTAAAATGAACATATATGATATTTGGAAAATATATATTTTGTTTGTTTAATTTTAAAAAAAAGCATAAAATTGATTAAAAATCTGATTTATTAATTCTTTCTATAAGCTTGTGTGGGTTAATGTTATACAAGTTAAAATTATCAATTGGTAAGCTTCCAAATGTGTTTTTAATCATTAGATACAATTTATATTTTATTAGATTGTAATCAAAAAACTCATTTCTATAATATATTTTGTTTGATCAAATAATTCATATAGTATTATACACTTATTAAATATTGTATTATCACATTCTATCTCCAAATTTATTGTATTTATTTTGTGGGTTATTTATTCCATTGCAGTGTTGTACATGTATACAGTATACTAAATTAAAACTACTTACACAATTAGTTTGTTTGTCTTTGTTTTTTAGCACAACACAACTTATAATTATGTAGATTATTTTGATTTAATTATGAGGCTTATGAGTTGTGATTATTGTAAGCATATTTGATTATGTTATATGCAATTTTTATAGCCAAATTGATTGTCAAGTCATGTTAAATTGATAGTCTGACAATTGTTAAATATCAACACAATGAAAACATAGGGGATGACACCCCGCATGTCTATATTGTGATATTACTACACAGGTATTGTGCATTTAAGTAAATGGATTGTGCTAGAAAAATTAGATAGCCTAATTCCTGATTTCCTACATTGTCATCAAAATCCCCAGGAAACATGCCAGTTTCCTTACCTTCCACATGAAGGACACCCCCCCAACATATATGATATAGAATTTTATTGCATAAAATGATGCATTTAGGTGTACAACTTACACCTGTAGAATTTAATGATTTCATTCATTCATTTTGGAGTTATTCGATACCTCATTCCTTAGGATACAGTGATTTATTAAGATACGAGTTTGATAGTGGATACATAAATAAGAAATTATATCAAATTAAATATATAATATAGTATTTTTGTTCATAGAAGTGCTAATTAAGACCATTTAATTTCATACAAAGGTAATTCATATGTAGAAAGTGGCTCTTTTTGGTAATGACATTTTTCAACCTTTATTCAACATCATGAAAAACCTTTTGCATTTCACATACGTGTTTTATAGTTACTTATGGGAAAATTTTAACCGTGTTACATGAAATCTTTGGCAAGTGGGCTATTATATGATCTCCTATACTCTTTGTTAAATTAGTCGTAGCAACAAGCATTGTTTCCACCATTTCAGTCTTTCGATAATAATCACATATTTCTACAAGGGTATGTGATCATCACACTGAATTGAGAGACATGTCCTTAAAAAGAGAGATAAATATTACATAATAGAGATAGAAAGATTTGTGTTGATTGAATGCCAAAAGACAAAAACATAGACATAATTCAAAACTATATGACCCATGAAGAAAAACTAACTAGGCAACAATATAATTAGGCAATTTTGACAAGAGCAATGCCATGGGAGATATTCTTAGCAACATGATACAAAAAATTCAATTTGCATTGGTAATGGTCAAAATTCTAACAAAAAGCACCTTAATGAAAAGATAGCATCATCTTAATATGGCTATTGGCCATAAACTTGATCAATAGTCTAGAAGGGATCTATTTAAATGTTAACAAATGGATTTAAAATAGTGCATCTATAGATTTATAATTTAACATTCAACAAAATTTTAGTGTAGTTCCAACTTCTAAATTTTAATTTTGCAAGCCAAAGAGTTTTAGAAAAATTTAGAACTCAGATCAAGTTACTTGAATAGTCTCGAGAATTTGGAAGTAACAGGAAGTAATAATACATTACTTTCAACAAGAAACTAACAACATTCTTATTAGAATAACAACTTGGTTCATAGGATAGTGTTATATCGATCCATAATTTCCACACATTGACTTTGCAGTAATCCCAAAGCTCTCTTGTTTTATTTGAGAGCCAAGAAAGAAAAATTAAAATAAATGTAAGAGGTGTTGTAGACGAGAAAAATGACATAGGGTGTAGACCTCTAAAACCCACCAAGCATGCACAAGTTCATCACATTCTCTTACGTGAGCGTGATGTGGTGTTGAAAATCTAAACTCAGAAGCAATACAGAGATGAGCGGTGTCAAAATAAAATCCCCTACAAGGCTGCTGGACGGACCATAAGAATGGTCATGTTTATAATTTTTTATTTTATGTGTCCCAACCAATGTATTAGAAAGCGGGAAGCGGGAGGCGTGCGGACGGCACCCTATAACCGATTAAGCGGTAGGCGGGCGATTTTTGAAAAAGCGGGTGTCTAAATTTTATATATTTTTATACAAAATTACATGTATGTGTCTATAAAAAATATATTTATAAGGAACTTCTATACATATCTAATCAGCAAATCAGTAATTAACTAAGTATTCATCAATACTTACTATTAATCAGCATCTCTAATCACTAAAATCAGCAAGCAGATCAGTAATTGTATATAACAAACTATGAATTATTGAATTAAAGTAATCACTAAAGTAATACTAACCAGCAGTACCAATCATTAATCACTGAAAGCAGCAAGGAAATCAGTAAAACTAATCATGCATTACTAGTATAATAGAGCAATAGGATATTTACTTAGATGCATTACAGCAGTACCCAATTATTACAGCTTACACACAAAGTATGCATTCTAAATTAGGACTAGCTATATCATAGAACATTTAATGTATACAAGTTTCGTATATTATAGTCAACACTACTTGGCTATGTAATTAATTAATGTTAGATGCTTACATTAGGATTTTTAAACAAAAGCGGGAAAAATGCGGGAAAAAAGCGGGCAAAAAGCGGGAAAAAAGCGGGAAAAAGCGGGTGAGGCGGGCAAAAAGCGGGCGATTTTGTTCAAAATGATTAAGCGGGTGATTAATGGCAAAATTAAGCGGCTGGGGGTCATGGGCGCTTAAGCGGCCCGCCTAGCCGTTTTTTATTTCACTGGTCCCAACCTAGTTCAAAAAGTACATTTGCGGTGACGTTCCTTGCCTCAATTACGGCCTTCATCACTGGAAACAGAACTAACCAAAATGAGCTTTCTGAGATCTGGGTATGGTTAGATTCTAGATTCGAAAGCCGCTTTTTGTATCCTAGCATAGGCTTCCTCAAGACTAGGTATTTTATCATGCACATTTTATCAAGCGCTAGGACACTACATGCTACAGTAAATTTTCAAAGAAGACCAGATAAAAATTTAGCATCAATTAGACTTTGACAATCTTTAGTTTGCTCCGCAAATTTCAGCAATTGATAGAAGTTTAATTGTCGAGCAATTGTCAAATAGTGTCAAAGTAGTCGTGGACTACTATGAAGAAGTATATATGATAATGTTGTGTTATTGTACTGATATGTACACCCCTGTCCTATATACAGGAGAGGAGGCTATTACAAGGAAGCACAAAGGAAGCGGACTAACCCTAATGAGCCATTGGCAACAGGCCTCTAGAAGTTGTGGCTAAGAATCCTCTTATTGAGATGATTAAAAAAGGAGTACAGGGTTCTCTTTTATAAGACAAGAGAAGACCACAGGATTTAGAGATAACCCATGTGGGATAAAACTAAACACAAGAATAACACAGTAAAGAGAAAAATAGACTAAGTAAAAAACACAGGAAAGTCTATATACTAATACTCCCCCTCAAGCTGGAGCGTAGATGTCTATCATGCCCAGCTTGGATGTCATAGCAGTGAATCTTGTCTTTGGTAGAATCTTTGTGAAGATGTCAGCCACCTGATCAGTCGTATGAATATAGGGAGTAGAGACCTGGCCAGAGAGAACAGCTTCGCGGACAAAATGACAATCCACCTCAATGTGCTTGGTCCGCTCATGGAAAGTAGGGTTACTGGCAATGAATGTAGCTGCTTTGTTGTCACAATACATTGGAATAGGAGACGAGTCAGAGATACCAAAGTCCTTCAGTAAGCTCCGAATCTAGAATAGTTCACAGGTAGTGTGTGCCATGGCACGATATTCAGCTTCAGCACTTGAACGAGCAACTACAGACTGCTTCTTGCTTCACCAAGTGACAAGGTTGCCTCCCACAAACGTGCAGTAGCCAAAAGTAGAGCGACGGTCAACCTTGTTGCCAGCGTAATCGGAATCAGAATAGCCAAGAAGTTTGCAGTGTCCATGTTTCTTGTAAAGCAGGCCTCTTCCAGGAGAACTTTTCAGATATTTCAGAATATGACAGACAACGTCCCAATGACACTGTCGAGGCTTATCTAGGTAATGACTAACCAATCCAACAGCAGCAGTAATATTGGCCCGTGTAACAGTAAGATAGATGAGTTTACCGACCATTCTTCGATATTGATGATTGTCAGGATAGGCATGAGAATTTGCATCATCCCAGTTGGTGTTCGGATCCAGAGGTGTGCTAGCAGGCTTAGCACCTAGAAGACCAGTTTCAGATAGTAGATCCAGAACATACTTGCGCTGAGATAAGCAGAGGCCAGAAGAAGACCGGGACACCTCTATCCCAAGAAAATACCTGAGAGACCCAAGATCTTTAGTGATGAAATGTTTTTCCAGGTAGTGCTTGGTGGACTGAATACCAGCAGGATCACTTCCTGAGAGGATAATATCAACATAAACAATGAGAATAATAATGCCAGCAGGAGTATTCTTGAAAAAGACTGAGTGATCGGACTGGGAACGCTTGAATGAAAAATTCTGAAGAATAGTGCTTAATTTATCGAACCAAGCTTTGGGGCTCTGTTTCAAGCCATAGATCGCCTTTTTTAGTCTGCATACTTTAGAGGACTCCCCCGGAGCAACAAAACCAAGGGGTTGTGACATGTAGACTTCTTCATGAAGGTCACCATACAGGAAAGCATTCTTGACATCAAGCTGATACAGAGGCCAGTCAGAATTTATAGCAACAGAAATAAGAATTCTCACAGAGTTCAACCGTGCCACCGGAGAGAAGGTCTCAAAGTAGTCGACCCCATAGGTTTGTGTATAGCCTTTAGCCACTAGTCTCGCCTTAAGGCGTTCAACAGTTCCATCTGGTTGATACTTGACCGTGAAGACCCAGCGACAACCAACAGGAGAGCAATCAGCAGGTGGATCAACAAGTTGCCATGTATTGCGCTCAGTAAGCGTCTGCATTTCGGTTTCCATAGCCTGACGCCATGCAGGATTTTTAATGGCCTGAGCAGCAGTTTTAGGAACAGATATAGCAGAAAGAGTCGTAGTAAAATTAGCAAAATTAGCTCCCAGATTATCAGTAGAACAAAAATTCCCAATGGGATGCTTAGTACAAGTTTGTGTCCCTTTTCTCAGGCTAATAGGGAGATCAAAGTCAGAAAATACCTGCGGAGGTGTTTGATCTGGCACAGAGGATGAAGACAATGGAGGGGCCATAGAGGGAGCTGTCGACTTCTGTCTTCTGTGATACACTTTCAGAGGTGGCACTTCAGGTGGGGAGGCAGCATCAGAATTATCAGTCAAATCATCCACAACAGGTAAAGGTGTATCAACCAGTAAATCCGATGTGAGTGCAGAACCAGCCGGAGAATAGAAAGGCATGTGCTCAAAGAATACAACATCCGCAGAGACACACCACTTTTTAGAAACAGGATCGTAGCATCGATACCCTTTTTGAGTGCGAGAGTATCCCAAGATCAGCCAGTCCATGATACACGGAGGAAGAAGAGGGAGGGGGCAGCAGGGGGGTGGCGGCGGGCAGTAGGGGGCGGCGGTGGAGACGGAGGAAGAAGAGGGAGGGGGGGGGGGGGGGTTGCGGTGGAGAAGAAGGGAGGGAAGGAGGTGGGCGGCAAGGGAGAAAGGTAGGGGAGGGGTGACGGCGGTTGGAGGGGCTTGTGGAGGTGGGCGGCAGCAGGAGGGGGGGCAGGGTGGGCGGCGGCTTGGGAGAAGGGAAAGGGGGTGGCGGCTGGGGTTGATGGGAAAGGATCAGGGTTAGGGCGGATCCGGAGGCTCTGATACCATCTAGAAGTTGTGGCTAATAATCCTCTTATTGAGATGATTAAAAAAGGAGTACAGGGTTCTCTTTTATAAGACAAGAGAAGACCACAGGATTTAGAGATAACCCATGTGGGATAAAACTAAACACAAGAATAACACAGTAAAGAGAAAAATAGACTAAGTAAAAAACACAGGAAAGTCTATATACTAATAAGGCCCATGTAGACAATAGACTAATAACCAATTAACTAAATAACCTATATTCTAACACTCCCCCTCAAGCTGGAGCATGGGTGAACGCATGTCCAAGCTTGGAGTTACATGACTCGATTGAATGACAAGAAATAAACAATAAATGAAAGATAGAAATGTCACTCCCCATACAAAAATTGTTACGCCCCCTTAAACAATGCTTCCTAACAAATGTATGATGACGTCTCTTTGAGATGTGTTCTGCGGGCTGGAGAAGCTCGAGCTTTGAAAAAGGTCTTTCTCTTGAAGTGCATCTGGAATGAAGAGCATCTGAAGCAGACAATCATAAATACCACGAGTACGTCATCTTCACTGGAGAGGAATGTGGAGTGGAATAAGTGCACTCAACACATCCAATGTACATAACGCGGCACGAACGCGGAGGCACAGTGTCGATGTAGCAGTGGAGATGTGTCTGAATTGTCTGAGAAGTGTAGCCAGCTGGAATAAGCGCGGATGACCACCGACGTGCATAATGTGGCACGAACACGCTGGACGAGGTGTTGAGGTGTCGTCTCAACACGTAAAAGAAGCAGATGCAACTCAGAGAAGACGTGACGAAGTAGCTCGGTGAAGATCACTTTGGATAAATCCTTGCATATACAATTTTGGTTCATGCTTGAAGATGACAAGCTTCGAAGATGAAGAAGCAACCATCTGGACACCATCAACATAGCATGGATGATCAACTGGAATGTCATCAACACCAAAGGAACATACGCGCAATAAGCTCTTGTCCTAATGTACATAATGTGATACGAGCGCGAGAGTCTTGGTGTCAATGTTGCAATTGTAAGATCCTTCAATGTTGTCTGAAAAGTAATGTGATGCTAAGTGGGAATGATGCACCACAAAGACATCAGGAAATCAGATGTGCTGACAATACGAAGCTCCATGAAGATAGCCTGGAATATCATCTCATCTCATCTCATGTCTCTCTCCTCATATTCTCTCGCTCATGTTCTCCTCATATCCTCCTCTCTATCTCTCTCTCCTCTATCCCCCCTCGCACACCAAATACAACGAGTGAGTAGATGGTGTGGAAAAGGGGAAAAATGACCCCCCTGCACATGGAAAGACACACACATGATGGATGGAAGGGTGGGAAAGGGAAAGGGTAAAACAAGAGGTGTAGTGTGTAGAGAAGAATGAAAGGAAGACTACCGAAATGGAAGCACTGGTAGAAAGAGGAGATACATTACCCGAATTTTGCTCAGTAGAGGAGGAAGTGGCACTGCCGAAATGGTTTCTCGGCATGAAAATTGGTAACCGGAATCAATATGTAAAAACAACATGATTAAGATCCGAATAGAAAATAAATGGATCTATTCTTGACCCGAAAAGGGCATTTGTCCGGCCCTTAGGCCGACAAATGTGGGGGTGTGGGGGTTGATCCCCGCAAAAAATTTTGCTGGGTCAAAACATAATAACAGGATCTGATTATCATAAGTATTGGAGGAGAGATAGACCTTTGGAGGACGTCAAACTGGAACTGGAAATGTGTTGACTGCTTCAGACACGTCGTGTAACTTGTCAGGGGTGAGATGCAAACTCCTGATGATACGTCGTGTGGGCTGCTGACACGTCGTGTAGCTTTGATGGTCGATGATGACAGGCTCCCAACAACACGCCCTGTGGAAATGAGACACGCCGTAGACATCGGAGGTGTAAACTAGATCTTCGTCGACACACCGTGTTCCAAGTGGACACGTCGTGTCTGAAGTCGGAGGCATAACTCTGATGTCCACCGACACGCCGTGTTCTAAGGATGACATGTCGTGTTTGTTGTGATTTGTACTGTCAGGATGAGTTCTGGAATCAAACACATCGTGTGTTTTGAGCAACACGCCGTGTCTTTTACATTCTGGACAAAAATCTGCACCGTCAGGGTGATTTCTGAAGCGTGACACGTCGTGTTGTTTGGACAACACGCCGTGTCGACGGCGGATGATGCACGATCTCGACTGGAATTCGCGTCATCAAAGAGACAAGTACCCCGGAATTAGCAACATGGGTCGATGGGAATTAGTGTCGTCTTTTGTACTCCTTTGATCATGAACAGAGGTGACTCCTTGCTTGACCACGATCGGATTAGGACAGGAATTAGCATCGTCCGGGGTTCTAAGAAGTGTAGCGGTGGAGTGATGGATGGATGTTTGGTGCTCGCGCGGAGACAGCAGAGCAACAAGGCGGTGAAGACAATGGCGGCGATTGTCGGAGCGGAAGGTAGATGTAATTGGCATGGCTTCTTCAATAGCAACAGCTGGAGCTGCTTGATGAACAAATCTTGGGGAAGATGACGACTAACAGATAGATCTAGACGGGAAGGATGGCACCGTCCAAAGATTCAAACGTGAATGAAAAGGATAGATGGTTGTCGGGAAGGATGGCGTCGGCCCATAGATAAAATCTATGTGAAAAAGGAAGAAGATGTGACCATGGAAGTCGGGATGTGCCTAGCAGGCGGGCGACCTAAGCCATGGAAGGAGGCGACTGCCGCCTACAGGCGGGTTGTCCCCCGGTTGCTCTCTCTAGGAGAGAAGGGGCGGTCGGCAGCTAGGTCTGGAAGGAAGGCTGAGAGGAGAGGGAAGAGGGGCGGCAGCTAGGGTTGTCTCCTCAAGGCTATTGATCTGATACCATGTGAAGAAGTGTAGACAATAATGTTGTATTATTGTATTGCGCATTTCATATCTACTTTTTGCACACATTCACACACAAATTTAGTTCATTTTGTCTTCCATTTAGCCTCTGATCATACTTAACTTGCCATCTTTTAGTTATTTTACTTGTTGATTGATGTTGATCACAGGTACACGTCAACAATGAAAAATGAAGATAATCCAACCCAAATCCGACCTTATTTGGATCCCCTACTGATTTGCAGCTGACTCAGAGTTAATCCTAAAGAAACAGCAAGAGACACGCTGTGTCTGATTTAGAACACTACGTGTAACTTTCCAGAAAGGATTCACAAAGCAAAGAACACGTCGTGTGTTATTTAACACACGGCCGTGTAAGTTTCCAGAGGCCTTCATGTCCGAACTACAGATCAAAAGACACGACGTGTCTTTATTACGGCATGTCCGCACGTTCAAAGGCCGACTTCAACTTGTTGCCAATGCACACGGGCGTGTGTTCATTAGCACACGACGTGTGCTATCTGCCTAGATCGACTCTAGTAGCAGCTAAACGGCGTGTCTCTATTAGCACACGTCGTGTACTTATCGCAAAGAAGCAGTTCAGTAGCCAGTTACGCGATAACACACGACCTGTCTACACAAAGACACGTCGTGTCTTCATCAATTTTCTACAGACTTCAGTAGCAACCGCCCCCCATTTTAAAAATGAATGTAGCCACTTGGGCAGTTATCACTCGTCATTTGAGATACTTTTCGACCAAGAGAAGTTCCAGAGCAAGAGGAGGGTGATTTTGGGGAGGAAGAAGAGGTTTCTTGGGAAAGAACCTCCATTCTTCAACATTTCTTCTCCAAAATGTGCAGCAGAGCTTTTTTTCTCATTCAAGCTTCTCGGGAGGGAAGATTGTCCCAGTTGAAGCAGCTCCAAGGGTGGGATTTTGTCCTCTACCCAGGTTCTACTTCTCTCGACTTCACCTTTGGTTCCCTTTGCTTTTTCTTCTCTTTAGCGATGCAAAACTCTGAAAATTCTGCAATGTGCTTGTGTTTCTCAATTATGTGCGAGTAGAACCTTCTTCTTGGGCATGGGAGAGTAACTCCCAAGCCATTACTCATGTGAACTCAGAATTTATATTGAATGCTTATCCATGAGTTCCTACGGTGTTTCACTGCTTGTATGCTTGGCTGACCACCTTTTATACATGTTTTATGCTTCCTTGTGCTATTCGGGAGGATGTATGAGGGAGTAAGGAGTAGATCTCATGGCAATATGCTCCTGATCACAGGAGTGGCTGGGGAATGTTGAGGGTTCAAGGTTGTGTTCGAATCTAAGCATAGGCACGGAAGTGTTATGCGAAGATGAGAATCGTCTCATGTCCCCGGGAGGTGCATGAAGATGGCAGCCTCCTTGCAGATTAATGGCATGTTCTAATTTCGTAGTGCGCATGATGTGATGGTGTGATAGTGAAATCTTATGTCCAAGACTCTAAAATCTGATTTCAACCTTTAAATTTAAGCCCTTTTGTTGTTTACTTGTCTTTTAGCTAATTGCAATCAAACTCTACTGTTGTAACCCAACTTAGATTATTGAACATTAGTTCTTTTGCACCTAACTAGCCTTGCTCACTGTGGTTCGACCTTGACTACAATTGATCCCGTATACTTGCGGGTGATTGGCGAGTTGAGACTTATAAGAATTAAAACATGTTTGCCTTGGGCAATCAACACTTGTCCTATATATAGGAGAGGAGGCTATTACAAGGAAGCACAAAGGAAGCGGACTAACCCTAATGGGCCATGGGCAACAGACCCATGTAGACAATAGACTAATAACCTATCAACTAAATAGGCTATATTCTAACAAATATTTTCTCCCTCTTAGTTGCAAATAATAACTTATCCCATATAGAATAGGTGTAGAGAGTGCAGTAATATGTGTATTGTTTCGTAGCTGCATCTTGTATATCTTTTGCAGTTGTATGAGACATGATTGGCGACAATTTAAAATTCTGTGTTGTTCGGTTACCAAATTCCAACTTAATTGTCCTATTTGCACCAGTCACGATACGTAACCCTCTTTATATAATAACCATCTTTGTAGAATGAGTTTTAGAATCAAAAAGAATTGACTTATCACAAGATTCCAAAAGAATAGTATATAGCATTCATTGTAGAAGATGCCCCATTCATTTGGTCATTGTAGACCACATTACGCCATACTATGGATGTTTTTGCCATATGAATAGAGAAATAACACTACAGAAATGAAGCATTGTAGGGTGGAAATGACACTGCCACGAAAGTGATGTTTTGTATCAAGGGAAATCGAGAAAAACCCCTAAAACATACACACTCACCAATGTGTAGACAGATCTACAATGGAAGATATTTTGAAGGAGGTTCTAGAGAGAGACTTCTAGTTTTAGAGATGCTAGGAGAAGAAGAGACTTGCAAGGAAGTGATGTAGAAAGATTGGAATGCTTTGTTTTAGCCCACTGCATCTTTGTAAAGTGTGGTATATACCCTTTAAAGGGGGGAAATTGTTCGTTGACCCCTTTCTCCTTCTCCAATTATCACCAGACTTGGGATTGGGGTGTTACACCTTCCTAACAACTTGGAGGACCACTCCCTCGGGGTTAAAAACCTCAAGGTGTTGACACGGGGAGTCTATAAGGTGATGGTCGTCATCTTGTAGCCATTATCTGCAACAGGCGACCTCATGGTTTTTCTCTTGCTTAAGAGTAGTGGGTTAGTGGTCCTTGTTTAGGCCATTGGGTAAGGAGAGAGGCCTAGAGAGTAATACCCTAGTAGCCAAGAGAGTTTGCGGCTCCCCTAGCACACTTTTTTGTTGTCAGCGCTACGGTGCAACACTATAGCATCAACAGTCATGGAGGGATATAGAAGGAAGAAAGGAGAAAGGAGGCGAGGAAGGGAAATGAAGGGAGCCTTTGATGAGGGAGGGAGGGAGGATTAGGTTAGAGTTGTACTTTGATACCGTTTTGGTTATCAGATTTTGTTGTTATATTGTTGTTGCGTGCCACGAACTTACTATTAAGATGCATTTCTATTTCTTTTATTAGCTTTTCTATCTCCTTTAGTATTATAGAGATATGTTGTTTTCTGTTATGTTTTGTTGAGTGTCATGTGCATAGCATGTGCCTCACTTATGTTGTTCACTTCTGTAGTTTAGTCCCATATTGCTCACCTCTGCTTTAGTCTATATTCTCTTCTGTTATATAACAAACTGCAATGTACATTGTTTTACTCACTCAATAAACAAGCCTCAGTTTATCTATATGGTATCAAGAGCAGGCCCGGTCCCCTTTTTTCTTCCCTCCCTACCCCCATGCCCTGAAGCCCCGCCCCCCCCGGTCCGCCGTTGCCGCCGCCGCTGCCCTTCACCGCCTCTGCTGCCCTCCCCCACCTCCACCTCCACCCTCCGCCGCCACCTGCCCCTCCACCAGCCGCCGCCACCTAACCCCCCAACCACCCGCCGCCCGCCCCTCCTTCCTGCTGTTGCCATAGCGCCCTACCTCTCCACTCCCTTCCTCTTCTCCTAGCGGGTAATCTGCTCTTCTGGACAGCCATAGATCTCTCATGTTGAGAGTCCCCTACGTCTCCGGATTTTTTCCTGCCTGCGCCTCATGAAGAAATATTGATTTCCTCATGTCGGCGTAGGTTCTTTTCATCTATCTTTGCCCGAAAATGGGTCCTTCTAATCTGATGCGTCAGATCCCTGCTGCTGCTACTGCCCCATAGAGGGCTATTTATTTATTGTCTGCTGCTGCCCATCGTAGGTTAATTCGTTGTTGCATGCTGCTGCTACACCACCATCTTGTTATTGCCTGCCTCTACCCAGTATGGCATCCATGGAGCCTCCTAGGTCTCTCTGTGTTACCACTGTCAAGCTCGATGGATCAAACTACCATCTGTGGTCGGCGTCCTTTGTATTATATGTGAAGGCTCAAGGCCGATACACTCATCTTACTACTGATCTGCCTCCTGCCCCTGCTGCTACTGCTGACAACAAGACCAAACAGCAAAATCCGAAGAGGGTTTTTGAAATTTTCAAAAACCTAGCCAAGAAGGGTACTCCTCAGATGCGTCTATTGAAAATTTTTACAACCAGTGCTCTGCTCTCTGGAACGAGTATGAGATCTACCACCCGTTGACTGTTGACATCAAAGAGGCTCAGAAGCAGCGTAATGAACTTCAACTGGTTCAGTTCCTGGTTGCCCTTCCAGCATCTTTTTCAGGTGTGGTTGACCAAATATTGTCAAGTCGTCTGCTACCGACTCTTCGCGATGTTCTAAAGCAGGTCCAGCGACTACCATCTGTATCCTCTACACCTACTATTGAGCATCCTGCCTTGGTTGCTCGTACTACTGATTCTGGACGTGGCCGCGGTCGAGGACGTGGCCATGGAGGACGTCCACCACCTTCTGGAGGAAGAGGCACTTCTACTGCTCCTGGACGAGGTCAAGCCACTGGACCTCGCTACTGCAACTAGTGTGGTTGTGACAATCACACTGAAGATAGGTGTTGGATCAAGCACGACAAGCCAGCCTGGGCAAACCAGGCCTCCACTGAAGCTACTACAGAAGCCGCATTTGATCCACCAACTGCTCCTCCATTCACTGGCAGGCTTCGCTCTGAGTTCGAGAAATTCTTCCAGGAGTGAATGACTCAACTACCCTCGACATCGGCGGGAGGTTCCTCTGCTATGCTTGCGTCTCCCTCTACTGGTAACCATAAGTGGTGTATTGATTCTGAAGTGTCTGTTCACACGGCAGGCGACATCCACTTATTTTCTGCCCTATCTAAAACTTCACATATTGCATTGGTCACAGTTGTTGATGGCTCGAAAACACTTGTTCATGGCATTGGCACCGTTCCGCTATCTCGCAAGATGAATCTTCACTCTGTTTTATATATACCTCAGTTTCCTGTTAATTTATTATCTGTCAGTAAAACTGTCAAACAACTTCAGTGCTCTATTAAATTTGATCCCTCTGGTTGTGTTTTGAAGGATCTCCGTACGAAGACGAGGATTGGTTCGGGCCATGAAGAACCAGATGGACTTTACTACTTGGATGGACGACCTGCGGCTTCAGCTCTCTTATCTACATCTGTCTCAGGACTTTAGTGGCACTTCCGGCTGGGTCATCTGTCTGCTGCGAAGATGAAACTTTTATTTCCTGCTTTAGCTGAAAATAAATTCTCTTGTGAAACCTGCGTTTTGAGTAAACAAACGAGGTCTATTTTTCCTGCTGAGAATGATCTTGGATCTAAAGATATGTTTGATATTGTTCATTCCGACATCAGGGGTCCATGCAGTGTCCCAAGTCAAACTGGTGTTAAGTATTTTTTGACAATTATTCCCGTGCTACGTGGCTTCTCTTGCTCAAAGACCGGAGTATTGTATTGGACAATATCCGCATTTTCTTCTCTGAAATAAAAACCTAATTCAATAAAACCATCAAAATTCTCCATACTGACAATGCCCTAGAGTTTATGCAGAAGTTTGTCACCTCTTTTTGTTCTGATCATGGCACCATACACCAAACCACTTGCCCCTATATTCCTCAGCAAAACGGTGTTGCTGAACGCAAAAATCGCCATCTCTTAGAGGTTGCTCGCACTCTTCTTATCCATTACAAAGTTCCTCACCGTTTCTAGCCTGAGGCAATCACTACGGCATGTTTTCTTATAAACCGCATGCCCTCTTCTGTTTCACAAAATCGCATCCCTTACTCTATTTTGTTTCCTGATGCACCTTTGTTTCCTGTACCACCTCGCATTTTTGGGTGTACCTATTTTGTTAAGAATCTCCGCCCAGGAATGTCGAAACTTGACCCTCGGTCTACTAAGTGCATTTTTTTGGGTTATTCAAGAACTCAAAAAGGCTATCGCTGCTTTGATCCGATACTCAAACAGTGGTTTATCAGTGCGGATGTAGTCTTTTTTGAGCATATGCCCTTCTTTTCTGAGGATGGAGCAAGCCTATCTCCTGATGTGTTGGCACAAACACTTCTACCGGACATTGTTTAAGATTGTGACAAAGTCAGTAATTTTGGGAAGCGTAGGGTTGCACAATGTGTGCACCCTCATATATATATAACTGAAACATTTACAGAGAGGTCCATATATAATATGGAAATAACAAATAAATAACAAAATACATAAAACAAGAATATATATTAACACTCCCCTTCAAGTTGGAGCATAGATATCAATCATGCCCATCTTGTCCATCAGTATGCAGAATTGCTTCTTCGCCAGCAGCTTGGTGAAGATATCAGCAACTTGGTCTTCAGAACGCGTGAAAGGAGTGCAGATCTTGCCAATAAGAATGGATTCCCGAATAAAATGGCAGTCGACTTCAATGTGTTTGGTGCGCTCATGATAGACAGGATTATTAGCAATGAAGATAGCAGTTTTATTGTCACAATGCATGGGTATAGCACAAGAAGAGTCAATCCCAAACTCTTTTAACAGAGAGCGCACCCACAATAATTCACAGGCAGTATGGGCCATGGCCCTGTATTCAGCTTCAGCAGTGGACCTGGCCACAACATTTTGTTTTTTACTCCAAGTAAAAAGATTGCCTCCAACATAAGTACAATACCCAAAAGTAGATTTTATGTCAGCTTTGCTTCCTGCATAATCAGAATCAGAGTACCCGTCAAGAGAACAGTGTCCATTCTTTCTGTAGTGAAGTCCCTTGCCAGGAGACTTCTTCAAATATCTCAGAATATGACATAGCGCATCCCAGTGACACTGTCTGGGTTTATCAAGGTACCTGCTAAGAAGGCCAATTGCAGTAAAAATATCAGCTCTAGTAACAGTCAAGTAAATGAGCTTACCAATCAGCCTCATGTACTTTTTATTATCAGCAAAAAATGGACAAGAATCATCATCCCAATTCACATTGGGATCTAGAGGAGTATCAGCAGATCTCGCTCCAAGCATACCAGTCTCCTGCAGTATATCTAAGACATATTTTCTCTAAGACAATACAAGAGCATAAGAGTTTCTAGAGACCTCTATGCCCAGAAAATACCGAAGTTTGCCCAAATCTTTGGTAGCAAAGTGCTTGCCTAGATGAGCATTAGTAGCCTGAATACCAAGAGAATCACTGCCAGATATAATAATGTCATCAACATAGACAATCAGAATAATCATACCAGTTGAAGTCTTCTTGGTGAAAACATAATGATCCACCTGAGACCTCAGAAACCCAAATTCAATCATAATTTTGCTCAATTTGTCAAACCAGGCACGGGGATTCTGCTTGAGTCCATAAATAGACTTTTTTAACCTGCAAACTTTGTGAGACTCCCCCTGAGCAACAAATCCAGGAGGTTGCTCCATATAGACCTCTTCTTGTAAATTACCATACAAGAAGGCATTTTTCACATCTAGCTGCAGCAGTGGCCAGTCAAGATTAACAGCAACTGAAAGAAGAATTCTAACAGAGTTAAGACGAGCAACAGGAGAGAAGGTCTCGAAGAAGTCAATACCATAGGTTTGTGTGTAGCCTTTAGCAACTAACCGTGCCTTCAGCCTGTCAACAGTGCCATCAGGTTGGTATTTCACAGCATATACCCATCTGCAGCCTACAGGCTTACACTGAGGGGGTGGATCCACCAACTCCCAAGTATCTCTTTCAGCTAGAGCCAACATTTCCTCTTTCATAGCAGACGTCCAAGCAGTACTCTTTAAGGCATCCTGAACATTCTTTGGAACGGCCACAGCAAATACGGCATATACAAAATTGCTAGAATGGACAGTCAGATGATCAGTGGAAACAAACTGAGCAATACTATGAGATGTTCAGGAACGAGAACCCTTTCTAAGAGCGATGGGTATGTCAAGGTCAGAAGTTACCTCAAGTGTAGCAGAACTTTCTGGAGGTGAAGATTGGTTTTCCTGGGGGAGTTCTTGTGTAGGAGGTGCTCTATTCCTACGTTGATAAACAATAATAGGAGTGGTATGCTCAGTAGTCACAGTATCAGTAATATCAGGCACACAATCAGTAGTAATTGGCAGAGGACGGGCAATAAGGTCAGGTTGTAAACTTTCTCCTCGAGTAGAATAGTAAGGTGTATCCTCAAAAAATACATCACTACTAGTAAACCATTTTCTGGCAGTGGGGCTATAACATTTGTATCCCTTTTGGGTGTGAGAATACCCCAGAAAAATGCACTTCTCAGCACAAGGAGAAAGTTTATTAGAAGCTGGTCCAAGCAACCTTAAAAAGCAAGTACAGCCAAAAATCCGAGGAGGCACAGTAAATAATAGAATATCTGGTTGAAGATAATGAATAGGTATTTTGTTTCCAATCACAGATGATGGCATTCTATTTATCAGAAAACAAGCAGTCAAGATAGCCTCAGGCCAAAACGAGCGAGGAACATGAGTATGCATCATAATAGTCCTGGCAACTTCTAACACATGTCTATTTTTACGCTCAGCCACACCATTTTGTTGAGGTGTATAAAAACATGAAGTCTGATGTAACGTACCAACAGATTTGCAAAAAACATCCACATCTTTTTTAATAAAGTCAAGCGCATTGTCAGTACGAAAAATTTTTATAGGCACACCATATTGTGTTTTCACCTTAGCAAAAAAGAATTTGATAGTAGACATAACTTCAGACCTACTTTTTATCATAAACAACCAAGTAGTCCTAGAAAAATCATCAATAAACAGAATAAAGTACTTGTGACCAGATAAACTCGGCACATGACAAGGACCCCATACATCATAATTCACTAAATCAAAAATGTTTTATTGCTAATATGACTGCGACTAGGATAAACAGCTCTAGTCTGTTTTCCTAGCTGACATGACTCGCACTGAAGGCTACAAGTGCCAATATCAGAAACTAAATGACGAAGCTTTTCAGATGATGGATGTCCCAGCCGGTAGTGCCACTGTAATGCAGAAACAGATGTAGATAGTACAGAGGCCACAGCCACTTTCTCTACTTTCGGCAAATGATCAAGGTAGTATAGTCCATCAACCCCTTCATACCCCCCACCAATCTTCATCCTCGTGCGAAGGTCCTAAAAAACACATGAACCAGGAATAAATGTTAGGCTACACTGTAGACTTCTCAATATCTTGCTGACAGATAACGGATTCAGAGGGAATCGAGGTACATATAAGGCAGATTTCAATAGAAACTCAGAAATAATATCCCCTACTCCAGATACCGCAGACTTGGAACCATCAGCAAGCATAACAGATGAAGGACGAGTAGGTTTAGATAATTTTTTAAATAAAGATCGATTTCCAGAAATATGCGAGGAAGCACCGGAGTCTATGATCCATTTAGTATTACCAGGAGTAGAAGAAGAGGTACTTAGGAAGGCAGTGTCATAACCAGAATAAGTGGCAGCATAAGCTCCACTAATCGAAGTAGTAGACGACGAGCCAGCCCGCTCAAGTAGCAGGCGCTCCACCTCAGCACGGATGTAATCCGTAGTCGCACCTGAAGAGTCAGACTCAGTAGGCTGAGTGGCTCCCTCCTGTGCAGTGGTAGAAGAGTCAGCAGCTGCGTTGGCCCATGCCAGTTTACCATATTTCTCCCAGCATTTTTCTTCAATATAGTTGGACCGGCCACAGAAAGTACAGATGTGTTGGCCCTGCTGAGGACGCGCAGCAGCAGGTGGAGCAGCAGAAGCGGCTCCACGACCAGAAGAGGCACATCCTCATCCTGCACCCAGTGGAGGACGGTTGTCAGCAGAACGGCCACGACCGCGACCACGACCAGACCAAGCTGCAAGGGCAGTGGAGTCTCCAGTCTCCGAAGGTAGTGTCGGAGTCGACGAGGGCAGACGCTGAAGTCGCAGGTAGGCACTCTGCAGAGTAGGGAGCGGATCACTCGCTAAAATTTGGTCAACGACACCAGCATAGGACTCTGGCAATCCACATAAAAACTGAACCAACTGCAGCTCTGCTCTCTGACGCTACATAGTGGCCAAATCAGTGGACAGTGGGTGGTAGGACTCCAGCTCCCCCCACAGTCCAGAAAAGGTAGAGAAGTAGTCCGCAATATCGGACCCCGTGAAGTGTAGACGTCCCAGCTGCTTGGTGATGTCAAAGACCTTCTTGGGGTTCTGGCTCTACGAGTATGTGTCGGCGAGCTGATCCCACATCTATTTCTCCGTAGGTAGGTGAAGCAGGGTGACATTGATCTTCTCAATGCTGTTGTTGGGAATCAATGTCATTACCGTCGAGTCTTCCCGGACCCAGTCATCATACGCCTTCACATCTTTGGAATCGGCGTCCGCTGCAGGTTGTGTCGAGCCGGCACGGAGCAGGTGCAAGTACCTTCCCTAGGATTTTGCATAAATCACCATGGAGCATACCCAATGCTGGTAATTTCGCCCGTCAAGTTTCACAGTCGTAACTTGACGGCGAAAGTCACCTCTCGAGGACGCCGTGAGAGCAACAAACACAATCAGGCAGTGGGGTCCGGAGCACAGACGGATAGATACAGGTAGGCACGAGCAGGCAGAAGACGGACTACGCCGTCAGGCAGGCAGAGGCAAACACAGATCTACGGGGTGAAACCGCTCACATATAGACGACGCTGAAGCGTAGCAGAGAACCCGGTGGCACTACGGCCTACACGGACAGGCAGGCAGAAAACTGAAAAAGCAGTCTACATTAGGACAACCTCAAGCCACCGGACGGTTGTGGGTCTTCACGAAGCCAACGATTCGGCGGCGATCAACCAAGGAGGCACACCGGCCCCCGGCGGCTAGGACGGCTCACGACCCCGCTTGCCCGGCGGCCTACTGTCGCGGCGCAGCAGTTGTCGGCGGCGGCGCTGCTAGCCGTTGGCGGCGGCCTGCCGGCTCGCAGGGGCGGTCGCGCGGGAGAGTGGGGGGACGGGCGGCGGCGGGAGGGTGGGCTACTGACGGGGGGGACGGCGGAAGGAGAGAGAGAGGGAAGGGAGGGAGGGTGGCGGCTGGATCTTACTGCTCTGGTACCATGTGACAAAGTCAGTAATTTTGGGAAGCGTAGGGTTGCACAATGTGTGCACCCTCATATATATAAAACTGAAACATTTACAGAGTGGTCCATGTATAATATGGAAATAACAAATAAATAACATAATAGATAAAACAGGAATATATATTAACAAAGATCTGTCTGTATCTGACCAGCCTGAAGAACGTCCGCTGCAAGTGTACAAACGCCGACCGAAGACAAGCCTTCCTTCCATGGCCCCTCCTCAACCAATTCATGCGTCTGCGGATGATCAAATAAACACTGAGGTAACTTCTGACTTGCACCTTCCTATCAGCTTACGGAAAGGTATACGTTCTTGTACTAAACATCCTATCAGTCATTTCTACACATCTGACAATCTGCATAACAACTTTGCCTGCTTTACTTCTGCACTTTCTGCTGTCACTATTCCGAAAAATGCTACAGAGGCTCTTACTATTCCAGCATGGAAGAAGGCAATGGACCAGGAAATGCAAGCACTATGTGATCGCAAGACATGGGAGCTTGTGGATCGCCCTTCTTCTTGCCCTACAGTGGGTTGTCATTGGATCTTTACTATTAAATATCAGCCAGATGGAACTATTGAACGTATTAAAGCTCGTCTTGTTGCTAAGGGCTACACACAGACATACAGTGTTGATTATTTTGAGACCTTCTCTCATGTTGCACAATTAAACTATGTTCGCATTCCGATTTTTGTTGTTGTGAATAAAGAGTAGTCTCTCTTTCAGCTTGATGTGAAAAATGCATTTCTTTACGGAGATTTATAGGAAGAAGTCTACATGGAGCAACCACCTGGGTTTGTTGCTCAGGGGGAGTCTGCCTCCAAAGTATGTAAGCTGAACAAGGCTATCTATGGTCTCAAGCAAAGTCCACGAGCCTAGTTTGACAAGCTCAGTCAAATTTTAGTCACCTTTGGCTTTCGTCGTTCTCATTATGATTATTCAGTCTTTAGTGGCTGGACTTGTTATTCTGATTGTTTATGTGGATGATATTATAATATCTGGAAGTGATACTGTGGGCATACAGGAAACTAAAACTTACTTAGAGAAGCACTTTGTCACTAAAGATCTCGGAAAACTTCGATATTTCCTAGGCATTGAAGTCTCCAGATCATCTGCAAGATTGTCTCTCTCAGAGAAAATATGTACTTGATCTGTTGCAGGAAATTGGCATGCTAGGTTGCAAACGGACTAATACTCCACTTGACCCAAGCATGGACTGGGATGATGCGAACTCTCCTCCCTATGTTAATCATCACCAGTTCAGGAGGCTAGTAGGCAAGCTTATTTATTTGACAGTCACACGAGCTAGTCTTACTGCTGCTGTCGGATTCATCAGCTGGTATCTTGACAAACCCCGACAATGTCATTGGGATGCTATATGCCATATTCTAAGATATCTTAAAAGTTTTCCAGGGAAAGGCTTGATGTATAAAAAGCATGGCCACTGCAACCTATCCGGTTTCTCGGATTCAGACTATGCAGGTAGTCGTTCTGATCGAAAGTCAACATCTGGCTACTGTACATTTGTGGGTGGAAACCTTGTCACCTGGCGAAGCAAAAAGCAGACTGTTGTCGCCAGATCCAGTGCAGAGGCGGAATACCGAGCGATGGCTCATACTGCTTGCGAACTGTTGTGGGTTCAGAGTCTCCTTCAGGAGTTTGATATATCTTATTCTAGCCCTAATCCTATGTTTTGTGACAATAAGGCCTCCATTTTTATTGAGAGCAACCCCACATTTCACGAGAGGACGAAACATATTGAGGCCGACTGTCACTTTATTCAAGAAGCAGTTCTCTCTGGCAGAATTTACACGCCATATCTCAGTACTGACAAGCAAGTTGCAGACATCTTCACAAAGATACTTCCCAAAGCTCGTTTCAAACTCTAGTTGACAAGTTGGGCATGTTTGACATCTACGCTCCAGCTTGAGGGGGAGTATAGAGATTTGTTGTTTTCTGGTATGTTTTGTTGAGTGTCATGTGCATAGCATGTGCCTCACTTATGTTGTTCACTTCTGTAGTTTAGTCCCATATTGCTCACCTCTGATTTAGTCTCTATTCTTTTCAGTTATATAAGAGGCTGCATTGTACACTGTTTTACTCACTCAATAAACAAGCCTCAGTTTATCTATAAGTATCATGTAATATGGGTTTTTTATTAGTTGTAATAGGGTTTTTTGGCTTTGCATGTTTCCCTTCTCATATATAGGAGAGGGCCTTGTCTAATATGACATAACAATGACGGTTATTTCTGACATAGTACCAGAGCAAGGAACCTAGCCAGTGTTTCTAAATATCGTCTAAGGTTATTTGAGAAATGCACTTCGCCAGGAATTATTTTACATGAATAACGGTCATCTTAATGTTATTAGACATTTTGATGCAGGGAGTAGGTCCAAAAAGAGATCTAATTCTGGATATTGTACTTCTATGAAACGCAATCTAGTTTGTTTGAGGAGCAAGAAACAAAATGTGGTTGCTAGATCTAGTGTAAATTATGTATATCGTGCAATCATACACACCACTTGGGAGCTTATGTGGATTCAATTTCTCCATTAGACTTAACTTTCGTATCACATATGCTATCCCAATATACTGTGATGATCAGGCAACGACCTTCATAGCCACCAATCCAATTTTTTATGAAAGGACAAATTGTATTGAGGTTGATTGCCTCTTCCTTCATGATGTAGTGATCACTAAGAAGATCATCGCTCCTTTTTGCTACTCAAGAGCAACCTGCAAACACCTTCACCAGGCATCTCTAGAGTAAGAGTTTGGGATTTATGCTACAAGTTGGGCATTATTGATACATATGATCTAGCTTGAGGGGGAGCATTGAGATATATTGTTTATTTCTTTAGTTAGATTTTTCTCTCTCCTTAAGTTTTCTATAATATGGACCTAAGTTTATTAGGCCCATTAGGTTTACATCCCTTGTTTCCCTCCTACATATAGGACACGGGTTTGTCTCAACTAATGAGAGGTGTCTTTTTGAGACTTATTTATATAGAGAAATCTTATCCAAAAAAGAAGATATAACAAAGTACAAATATATATACACCAAGGCATATTTAAGTGCATAGTGTTCATAAGAACAATTTTGAGAGCAAAGAATATACTGCAACCTAAATTAAGGATGAGATGTTATCCACAAGAATATTTTTTACTGGGAAGGTCGGTAATGTTATATGATAGTAACTTATATACATGGCTTTGTGGGTGTGCTAGCAAACCTAGAGATCATACAGTAAGAAATTGTTATGAATATGAGAAAATTTGATACCTAAATTGTTTTTCATTCATTCAAAAACGTCGATAGAAATATCCTTATCATTATACTCCTGCTATATGCATAAATGCATGCCATTAGAAACATAGATAACATTTGAAGAAAAAAACTGCCTTCTACATCAACATTGCATTAAAATTCTAGAACTAGAAGTCCATAAATCTTCAAAGATGAACAGGCTTTACCCACATAGTGCCAATGAAATTCTTTAATTGATAAATGATGAAGTATACATATTATCAGATCATGGAAAATGGGGCTTAAGAGTGTTGTAATATTTCCCGTGACACATTGATAGACGCTTCTTCATTTTTGGTAAATATTTAAAGATAATTATCCTTGAGTATCAAGCATGCATGAAATAGACATGGAATATTTAGGCTTACTTATACACGGTTACAAACAAAATCAGTGACGGTATTACAATTTTGAACTCATGTTACATTCTAAATATTAGTTACGAATATGTTTGCAATCCATGAATTGTGATATCATATGCAAGTAAAAATCATTTCAGAATCATACTAGCTAGAAACATTAAATTTAAGTTGAATTGTAATACAGACAATTGATTTCAAAAGTTTAAATAAATTGGCACGTTACATTAGAATAGCATGTATAGACAATCCCAAAATGCATGTATATACATGCATCTGCAGGGATTTGAGCGTTGAGCTTATGTCGGGCATGTGTGTAGAGAGAGGGAGAGGAGACAATTCATAGTTCATACCTGCAACCTATTCCAACACCACCAAAAGTACCCCAGAAACTTCTCTTTAGATATCTCCACCCTGCAATAAGCAAATGCAATACTAAGAAATTACATATATTACCATGGTTCTGTTGAATATATTTATTACTTCTATAAATGGCTACAAATTAAATTTTTGAGGATATAGTCGATTTTTTATTACTATTTTCTTCTCACAGAATTTAGGAAATTGTGTCGGGGGAGTGGTAGCTCGGTGGTAGAGGCACAGACTCCTCAGAGTAGGGACTTGGGTTTGAAACCTCTCGGTAGTGCACTTCAGCCAGCAGTATCCCATCGTGTAGCTTGGCATCTACATGATTTACATGTCCCCTTCCCCCCGGTTGTGCAAGTAGGCGAGGGGGGATTAGGGTTTACACTGTCAAGGGGGTCTCAATCGAGGCCCGTCTTTGAGGGTGGTTCTCGTGTATCGAAAAAAATTGGAAATTGCTAGTATGTAGTTAGGTTGGGATCTCAATGGTAATTTCAACAAATACAATATATTTTTCTGATTTTGACAAAAGAATGTAATAATTAATAGATCGATGAACTGAGGTTTTAACTGAATTTTGATAACTAGGTATTTAGAAATATTTTACATGTTGCTCTATTAGGTGTATGCCGATGATTTTCATATGCAAGTTCAATCCCAAAAAAAATATTAAACCCTCACTAATACATTATACACATGCTCTCAAGTTTTTAAAGATAGAGACAACCTATCCTACATTTTGGGTTTTTACTTAGGTCCAAAATCTTTCTTGGATCTTTCAAAAACAGTTAGTGGTGAAGTTGAACCCAGGAAAACTATCAATCTTAATCGTTATGGCCCAATATTGTCCAATTCTCGACAAAAATTTCAGTGCAGTGGATTCAAAGGTTCATTCTAGTCATTGTCATGTGTCAATATTTCTTGGGACTATCGATACATTAGTGACGCAAGCAAAGTAGCTACAACAATGAAGAACGGTGGGACAGGCATTTCTACGTACTCAGGTACCTGTTTTCTACTTTACTGAAAAAGGGTTAACTTCATAATAATACATTGTGTTTAATCATTTTAACAAATAAATTTTGATGTTTTAAAAACTACAAAAGTATACATGGTTCATTAAATTTATTAACAAATATGTCACGACACCATACAATCTTCAAAAGCTTTCATTATGTATTGATTGTATACCAATCCTAGCATGCATTACACCTACAATGCATGAACAACCCAGCCTACATCTTTTCTGCAAGTATGCAATATACATACATGGAACTATGCATCACAATATCTTATTATATGTATTAACTATGTTATATATTATACAGAAATGTTTGACACTATAATGATATATTTTGTTAATTAACCATGTTAGGATTGCTTAGTTCCTCAATGTATATAGATTAACTGTTATTCTTAGCAAGTTAAATATCTATGTATCCAAGAGACATTTGTTAATATATATGTTCTGTTATTTTTATTTTGTTATTTTACATTATATTTGGACTTCTTTGTAATTGTCACATTACTATAAATATAAGGGTGCACACATTGTGCAACCCTAAGCTCTCCAAATCTCATTGTCTTTCACATAGTATCAGAGTGGGCCGATCCACCTTAAACCTAATCCCTCTCTCTCCACCAACCCTAGCCGCCGCCACACTCCGAAATCTCCTTTTTTCCGCCGCTACAGTACTGCTACAGTAGCATCGCCGCTGCTACAGTAACGTCGTCCACCCCTCCGCAGCCCTCCATCCACCTCTAATCCCCTAATAACCTCCATCCTTGTGGCCTAATCCACCACAGGCCCCTCCGTCTAGCTCCGTTTCTCTTTCCGAAATCTTCGGACAGCCTCGGTAACTTTCCAGTTCTGGCACGTTGACGGCGTAACGGGCTCCATCCTCTCTGTCTGCCTGCGCCTCATGGTGGAGTGACTGATCCTCCATGTTGGCGTAGGTTTTTTCTCTTCATCTGTTGCCCCTGCATGGGTTTTTTTTAAGATCCATGTGTGGATCTTCTACCTTCTACTACTAGTCCATGTGTTGGACTTCTGCCTCTGACTGCTGACTACTACTGTTGTGCCTGCTCTGTGCCTGTTGCTGCCTACCTGGATCCGTAGGCAGCCTTCTACTGCCTGTGCCTGACCGTTGCTGCCTACCTGTAACTCTACGTCTGCATCTGTTTCTTCCTGATGGCGTCTACTCATGAAGATCTGCGACGTCAGGTGACAACTGTGAAGCTGGATGGGCGAAACTACCAGCACTGGGTGTGCTCTATGCAGATATATGTTAAATCAAAAGGAAAAATGTCGCACCTGACGCGAGATCCACCACCCGTGCCTCCTGCAACAGCCGATTCGAAGGATGTGAAAGCCTATGATGATTGGGTGAAGGACGACTCCACAGTCATGACATGGATTCTGAATAGTAGTGAGACCAAGATTAGCGTCACCTTATTATACTTGCAAACGGCGAAGCAGATGTGGGAGCAGCTCGCCAGCACTTATTCACACAGTTAGAATCCCAAGAAAGTGTTTGACATCAACAAGCAGCTTAGCCGCCTGCGTTTCTCTGGATCCGATCTGACGGATTACTTTTCTGCTTTCAAGGGACTGTGGGGGGAATTAGAAGCCTACCATCCCTTGTCTACTGATTTGGCTACTATGCGACGACAGCGACAGGAGTTGCAAGTAGTCCAGTTCCTTTGTGGCCTACCAGATTCCTATGCAGGGGTGGTCGATCAGATTCTCGCTAGTGATCCGCTGCCTACTCTACAGACTGCCTTTCAGAGACTACAGCGCTTGCCTGCATCATCATCTGAGACTCCTACTGATACAGGGGATTCGACTGCTTTTGCTGCGATGTCTGGTCGAGGTCATGGCCGTGGACGCGATCGCTCATATGATCGCTCATATGATGGTCGGGGGAGGAATTCTTCAGGTCGTGGAGCATCCTCTGGACCTACTACTGCTACTGCTCGTCCTCAGACTGGCCAATGCTTCTGCAACTTCTGTGGCCGGTCTAATCATGTTGAAGACAAGTGCTGGGAAAAATATGACAAACCACCTTGGGCCAATGCGGCCACTGATGCTACTACATCTTCTGAGACGTCTACCCAGCCTGATTCCCCGGATACTTCTATTGCTGACTTCATTCGTGCCGAGGTCGAGCGCCTGTTACTGGAACGTACTGGCTCTTCGTCTACTGCCACCACCACGGGAGCACATGCAGTGACATACTCTGGTTGTGACACTGCCTTCTTTTCTGCACCATCCTCTACTACTGGTAATACGAAATGGGTCATAGATTCGAGCGCATCTTCTCATATTTCTGGGAATCGGTCATTGTTCAGAAAATTATCTAGATCGACTACTAATTCCTCTGTTATGCTTGCTGATGGCTCCAAGTCTACCGTTTCCGGAATTGGAGACATTGTGTCTGATATTGTGCTGAAATCTGCTCTATATGTGCCTCGTTTTCCGTTGAATTTATTATCTGTTAGCAAAACTTTGCGGAACTTGAACTGTAGCCTGACTTTAGTACCTGGTTCATGTGTTTTTCAGGACCTTCGCACGAGGATGAAGATTGGTGGGGGGCATGAAGGCTCTGATGGCTTGTACTACCTGGACTATCTAAAAAAAAGTGGACAATGTGGCTCTGGCTTCTGCAGTATCTTCGTCGGTATCGGCTCTACAGTGGCATTACAGACTTGGGCACCCATCATCTGAGAAATTGCACCATATTGTACCTGATGTAGGAACAAATGTGTTTCAATGTGAATTGTGTCAGTTAGGCAAACAGACTAGGGTTGTTTATCCTAAACGTTCTCAGATTAGTAGTAAAAATGTTTTTGATCTTGTTCATGCTAATGTATGGGGCCCTTGTCATGTCCCTAGTCTATCTGAAAACAAATATTTTATTATATTCATTTATGATTTTTCTCGAGCCACATGGTTATTTCTTTTGAAGAGTAGATCTGAAGTATTGTCCACTATTAAATTTTTTTTTGCTGAGATGAAAACACAATATTCTATGCCTGTTAAAATTTTTAGAACGGATAATGCACTTGAATTTGTTCAAAAAGATGTTGACTTGTTTTGTAAATCCATTGGCACTATCCACCAGACTTCGTGTGCATACACACCTCAGCAAAATGGCATTGCAGAAAGAAAGAATAGACACTTACTAGAGGTTGCCAGAACTATTATGTTGCATGCTAATGTACCTCGGGGATTCTGGCCAGAAGCCATCTTGACTGCTTGTTTTCTAATAAATCGGATGCCTTCTTCGGTAATTGGAAAAAAAATACCTGTGCAAATTCTGAATCCTGATAAACCTTTATTTACTGTACCCCCTCGCATTTTTGGCTCTACATGCTTTGTAAAGTTGCTTGGTCCAATGCATGATAAACTATCTCCACGTGCTGAAAAATGTATTTTTTTGGGGTACTCTAGTACACAGAAAGGGTACAGATGCTATAGCCCAACTACTAAGAGATGGTTCACTAGCAGTGATGTTGTCATTTTTGAGGGTACACCATACTACTCTACTCAAGGAGATAGTCTTCAGTCTAAGCTTATTACTTCTCCACTACCTATTACTAGTGACTGTGTTTCTGATGCCACTACTTCTGTACAACTGGCACCTCCTCTTATTGTTTATCAGCGCAGGAACAGAGCTCAACCTACACAAGATCCCCCCCAACCAAGCCAATCTTCTCCTCCAGAAGGTTCTGCATCACCTGAGGTAATTCTGACCTTGATGTGCCTATTGCTCTTAGGAAGGGCACTCGTTCCTGTACTATTCACAATATTGCTAACTATGTATCAACTGATCATTTAAGTGTTCATGTTAGCAACTTTGTCACTGCTTTATCTGTTGCTGCCATCCCAAAGACTGTACAGGATGCCTTGCAAAGTACAGCTTGGACGACTGCTATGAAGGAAGAAATGCTTGCTCTTTCTGACAGACAAACTTGGGAGTTGGTGGATCCACCTCCTCAGTGTAAGCATGTAGGCTGCAGATGGGTGTATGCTGTCAAGTATCAACCAGATGGTACTGTAGAACGTCTGAAGGCACGTCTTGTTGCTAAAGGTTATACACAGACCTATGGTATTGACTACTTTGAAATTTTTTCACCTGTTGCCCGTCTTAATTCTGTCAGAGTTCTCTTATCTATTGTTGTTAATCTTGACTGGCCTCTAATACAAATAGATGTTAAAAATGTTTTCTTATATGGTGATCTGCGAGAGGAGGTCTATATGAAGCAACCTCCCGGATTTGTTGCTCAGGGGGAGTCACATAAAGTCTGCAGGCTAAAGAAGTCAATTTATGGGCTCAAACAGAGTCCTCGTGCCTGGTTTGATAAATTGAGCAATATTCTGATTGACTTTGGTGTTCTGAGATCTCAGGTGGATCATTCTATCTTTACTAAGAAGACTTCTGCTGGTATTGTGATTCTGATTGTGTATGTGGATGATATTATACTTTCTGGCAGTGACTCTATTGCTATTCAGGCTACTAAAGCTCATCTCTGCAAACACTTTGCTACTAAAGATTTGGGTAAACTGCGGTATTTTCTGGGCATAGAGGTATCTAGAACTTCTAATGCTCTTGTGCTATCTCAGAGAAAATATGTCTTAGATCTTCTGCAGGAGACTGGTATGCTTGGAGCTAGACCTGCTGATACTCATTTGGATCCCAATGTCAATTGGGATGATGAGTCTTCGCCACTCTTTGCTGATAATAAAAAATATAGGATGCTGATCGGTAAAATGATATATCTGACTGTGACTACAGCTGACATAGCTACTGTTGTGGGTCTTCTTAGCAGGTACTTAGATAAACCCAGACAGTGTCATTGGGATGCACTCTGTCATATTCTGCGATATCTAAAAAAGTCTCCTGGCAAGGGACTTCACTACAGGAAAAATGGACACTGTTCTCTTGAGGGTTATTCTGATGTTGACTATGCAGGGAGAAAAATTGATAGGAAATCAACTTCTGGCTATTGTACCTATGTTGGAGGTAATCTGGTCACATGGAGAAGCAAGAAACAAAATGTGGTTGCCAGATCTAGTGCTGAAGCTGAATATAGGGCCATGGCCCATACTGCCTGTGAGCTCCTGTGGGTGTGTTCTCTCCTAAAAGATTTTGGGGTTGAGTCCTCTTCTGCTATACCCATGCACTGCGATAATAAAGTTGCTATCTTCATTGCAAACAATCTTGTTTATCATGAGCGCACCAAGCATATCGAGGTTGACTGTCATTTTATAGAGATATGTAGTTCATGTATTTTTCATGTGTTTTTCTGTTCCTTTACCTTGAGTGTCATGTGCTTAGCATGTGCCTCACTTACTCCTTTTCTTATGTTGTTTAGTCCCATATGGGTAGCGCTTAGTTTAGTCTCTTGTTATGTTTGCTATATAAGAGACTCCTATGTATTCTTTTATGATCATCCAATAAACAACACTTCTCCTTTTCTACATAGTATCAAGAGCAGGCCCTCATTTTCTCCCACCCTAATTTCCCACCCATGACCTAACAGCCCTTCCCCCCCCCTCCTCCAGCAGCCGCCCCCCCCCCCCGCCGCCGCCGCCACAGCCTTTCTCCCTCACCTCCTCACCCTTCCACCCATCCTAACCCTATCCCTAGCCGCCGCCCCCACCCCCCCCCCTTTCCCCTCACCCTCCACCCTAGCCGCCAACCCCCTCTTCCCCCGCATCCAGCCGCCGCACCTGCCGCCAGCAGCGGCACGTTTGCTGCTGCCGCTCCACCACACAGCCACCTCCCGTCATTTTTCACCCTCTCACCCATATCTTCTACCCTCACCATCTCCACCATTACACCCACCTTCTCCCTCACAATCACCTTCTAAATCCTTACGTACAGCCCTGCGCACTTTCTAATTTTTCTCCGTCTACGTCCGGAAAATTGCGGATTTGTGATCGGGAAGACTCTGGCCTTCTAAGTTGAGAGTCTACTTTATTCCTCGGGATTTCTGCCTGCGCCTCATGCTGGAAAGTTGATTTTTCCTCATGACGGCGTAGGTTTCTATGTCTTATTTTCCCATATTGGGTCTTTCTGATCTGCCTTGTCAGATCTCTGCTACTTCTGCCCATTAAGGGTCTCTGCTGCCTCTGTCTGTCAAGGGTTTCCACTGCTTCTCTACGGCGTGGTCCATTCTGCAGCCATGGCATATTCTGAGCCCCCCAGATCTCTATGCGTTACCACCGTTAAACTTGAAGGCGGTTTCAACTACCATCTTTGGTCCGCGTCGTTTGTGCTATATGTCAAAGCACAAGGTCGGTACCATCATCTCACTACCGATCCCCCTGATGCTCCTACTGCTGATGCTGACGACAAGACTAAACAGGGCTACATTCAGTGGTCTAAGGATGATTCGGGCGTCATGTCCTGGATCCTCAACAGCACTGAACCTAGGATCAGCCAGTCTCTACTTTGCTTGCATGATGCTAAGACGATGTGGGACCAATTGGCACATGTTTATTCACACCAGGAGAATCCCAAGCGGGTGTTCGAGATTTTCAAACAACTCGCCAAGAAGGAGTTCTCCAATGACTTGTCGATTGATGACTTCTACAATCAATGCTCTGCTCTATGGAATGAATACGAGATGTATCATCCGTTGACTGCCGATATCAAAATTGCACAGCAGCACCGCAATGAACTTCGACTGGTGCAGTTTCTGGCTGCGCTTCCTGACTCCTTCTCGGGGGTTGTTGATCAAATCCTGTCCTGTGACCCGCTTCCTACAGTTCGAGATGTCCTCAAAAGAGTCCAGCGACTACCTTCGATGACTACTGCATCTGCTCCTGCACCACCGGCTCTGGTTGCTCGCTCTACTGATTATGGTCGTGGTCGTGACCGCGGTCGAGGCCGTGGTGGCCGACCTCCTACTTCTAGCGGACGAGGCACTCCTGCACCTGGACGGGGCACTTCACCTAACCCATGCCACTGTGGCTGGTGTGGTCGTGATAACCATACTGAGGACCGCTGCTGGATAAAGCATGGTAAACCTGCTTGGGCCAACCAAGCGGCTGATGATACTACTCCTGCTGCTTCTTCTGTGGATCAATCTACTGCACCACCTAACACTGAATGGTTGCGCTGGAGTTTGAACGAATGTTTCAGGAACGTCTGGCACAACTACCTTCTACCTCAGACTCCTCAGCCATGCTTGCCTCGTCCTCCTCTGGTAACACAAAATGGTGCATTGACTCTGGTGCTTCCACTCATATGACTGGTACTCGTCATTTATTTTCCCACCTTACTACCCGTACTCCTATTTCTTCTGTCACTGTGGCAAATGGTTCAAAAACTACTGTTAGTGGCACTGGCACTGTTCCTCTATCAAGGGAATTATTTCTCCTTTCGGTTTTATATATCCCAAACTTTCCTGTCAATTTACTTTCGATCAGCAAAATGGTTAAACAATTAAACTTCTCTGTTAAATTTGACCCCTCTGGTTGTATTATGAAGGACCTCCGCACGAAGACGAGGATTGGTTCGGGCCGTGAGGGACCAGATGGGTTGTACTACCTGGATGGACCACCTACTCCGAAGGCGATGCTCTCTACTTCTGTGACAGAACTTCAACTGCATGTTAGACTTGGTCATCCATCTGCGGCGAAACTAAAGCATCTTTTTCCTGGCATCTCTGGCGATACCTTTACTTGTGAAACTTGTGTAATGGGCAAGCATACCAGATCTGTTTTTCCTGCAAAGAAACTTATTTCTTCTACAGAACCTTTTGAACTTGTGCATGCGGATATTTGGGGGCCATGTTCTGTGCCCAGTCATTCTGGTGTTAAATATTTTCTGACCTTTATTGATGATTACTCTCGTCTTACTTGGTTGTTTTTACTCAAAGGTCGAAACACTGTATTAGATTGCAATCGTACCTTTTTTGCTGAAATTAAAACTCAATTTGATCGGCCTATTAAAACCTTCCGGTCTGACAATGCACTAGAATTTATGCAACAATCTGTGACTCAGTTTTGCATCTCCCATGGCACACTCCACCAAACCACTTGCCCATACACTCCACAACAGAATGGTGTAGCGGAACGGAAAAATCGACATCTTCTTGAGGTTGCTCGCACTCTCCTGATTCATTACAAGGTGCCTCACTATTTTTGTCCTGATGCAGTTTCGACGGCATGCTATCTTATTAATCGCATGCCTTATTCTGTTTTGAAAAACAAAGTTCCCTACACTCTGTTATTTCCTGATAAACCCTTATTCTCTGTGCTGCCTCGCATCTTTGGATGTACGTGTTTTGTTAAAAACCTTCGCCCTGGTCTCACGAAGTTGGATGCCCGGTCTGTGAAATGTGTGTTTTTGGGATATTCACGGACTCAGAAAGGCTATCGCTGTTTCGATCTAGATAAGAAACAATGGTTTGTAAGTGCGGATGTGATATTCTTTGAACACATGCCGTTCTACTCTGCTGCTGGGAACCGCCTGACTACTGATATTTTGGCTAGCACTCCTCTTCCTTTGGTTGAAGAAATACCTTCTGTTCCTACTTCACAAGAGAAACTTCTACAGGTGTACAAGCGAAGACTAAAGCCCCTCACTGCCCCGGCCGAACCAAATCCTGCGCCAGCGGAGGATCCACCACAGGCTGAGGTATTTTCTGATTTGCATATTCCTATTAGTTTACGAAAAGGGGTTCGTTCATGTACTCAGCATCCTATTAGTCGCTTTTGTTCTACTGATCATCTGAGTGACAGTCTTGCATACTTTACATCTGCATTATCTGCTGTGCACATTCCTAAAACTACTGATGAAGCTCTTCGACACCCTACCTGGAGACATGCCATGGAACAAGAAATGCAAGCTCTATATGAACAACATACCTGGGATCTAGTTGATAAGCCTTCTTCTTGTCATCTAGTTGGCTGTCGATGGATCTTTACTGTTAAATATCAACCAGATGGCACCGTTGCACGTTTGAAAGCTCGATTAGTGGCGAAAGGATATACGCAAATTTATGGCGTTGATTACTTTGAGACGTTTTCTCCAGTTGCACGTCTTAATTCTGTTCGTATTCTGATATCTGTTGCTGTCAATAAAGATTGGCCTCTTTATCAACTGGATGTGAAAAATGCTTTCTTATATGGCGACCTTCAGGAGGATGTCTATATGGAGCAACCCCCAGGATTTGTTGCTCAGGGGGAGTCTGCTTCTCAAATCTGCAAGCTTCGCAAGGCGATTTATGGTTTAAAACAAAGTCCACGTGCATGGTTCGACAAACTTAGCAAAATCTTAATGTCCTTTGGTTTTCGACGGTCGCAGGCTGATCACTCTGTTTTCATACGCAAAACCACAGCAGGGCTGGTTATTCTTATTGTGTATGTAGATGACATCATCTTATCTGGCAGTGACCCCGCAGGGATACAAGCAACCAAGCATTATCTCGCACAACACTTCATTACAAAAGACCTTGGCAAATTGCATTATTTTCTGGGCATTGAGGTTGCTCGATCCTCTGCAGGCGTTTCTCTCTCTCAACGCAAATATGTACTTGATTTATTACAAGAAACAGGAATGTTGGGATGCAAGCCAGCCACCACTCCTCTGGATCCCAATATGGATTGGGACAGTGATTCATCTCCTGCATATGCTGACCGCCACCAGTTCCGAAGAATAGTGGGCAAACTCATTTATCTGACTGTCACTAGAGCTGATTTAGCTGCTGCTGTGGGATTTGTTAGCCGCTATCTTGATAAACCAAGGCAATGCCACTGGGATGCTATTATTCATATTCTTCGGTATCTTAAAAGTGCTCCTGGAAAAGGCCTTCTGTATAAGAAAAATGGTCACTGTGACTTATCTGGTTTTTCTGATTCAGATTATGCAGGGAGTCGGTCTGACAGGAAATCCACTTCTGGACACTGCACATTTGTGGGCGGCAATCTAGTCACCTGGCGCAGTAAAAAACAAACCGTTGTGGCAAGATCAAGTGTTGAGGCAGAATATAGAGCGATGGCTCATACTACATGCGAGCTGCTATGGGTTCATAGTCTTCTGAAGGAGTTTGACATCTCTCCGCCTAGCCCTATGCCCACATTCTGTGACAATAAGGCGGCCATTTTCATTGCGAGCAACCCAACCTTCCATGAAAGAACCAAGCACATTGAGGTCGACTGCCACTTTTTACGGGAAAAGGTTCTTTCTGGTCAGATCTACACTCCATACATCAGTACAGAACAGCAGCTTGCGGATATCTTCACCAAAGTGCTACCCAAGACTCGCTTTCAGAATCTGTGTTCCAAGCTGGGCTTCTTCAACATCTTCGCTCCAGCTTGAGGGGGAGTATAGAGATATGTAGTTCATGTATTTTTCATGTGTTTTTCTGTTCCTTTACCTTGAGTGTCATGTGCTTAGCATGTGCCTCACTTACTCCTTTTCTTATGTTGTTTAGTCCCATATGGGTAGCGCTTAGTTTAGTCTGTTGTTATGTTTGCTATATAAGAGACTCCTATGTATTCTTTTATGATCATCCAATAAACAACACTTCTCCTTTTCTACACATTTCATTCGGGAATCTATCCTGACTGGCAAAATTTACACTCCTTTTACTCGCTCTGAAGACCAGGTTGCTGATATCTTCACCAAGTTGCTGGCTAAGAAGCAGTTCTGCACACTTGTGGACAAGTTGGGCATGATTGACATCTATGCTCCAACTTGAGGGGGAGTGTTAATATATATGTTCTGTTATTTTAATTTTGTTATTTTACATTATATTTGGACTTCTTTGTAATTGTCACATTACTATAAATATAAGGGTGCACACATTGTGCAACCCTAAGCTCTCCAAATCTCATTGTCTTTCACAATATTTAACAAACCATGTACAACTTTGTTATTTTTGAAACATCAAGATAAATTTGTGAAAAGAATGAAAATCATGTATTTTAATGAAATTTACCCAAAAATAAACTAATAAATCTACCCAACTCCACACTATCAAAGGCTTGTATTGACGATTAAGTGCATATCCAGCTACCAATCAAATATCCCATCTGAGCCTATATCCCATATCAGATCTTTATAAGTGACGCCCTTTTTGCAATCTAACATGTATTTCTGAAGATTTTAGTGTGATTAACAGCAACAAGCCTCAAGAAAATCAATAGAGAGATTTAGTGAAATGATATTTCTCTCCCTGAATTTTCAATATAATGAAATTTATTGTTGGAATTATTATAGAAAAAATATGAATGGAATTACTTGGTGGGTGCATTATCTTGTACTTAAAAATGTTTCCTATAGATAAATGCAAGCTAAATTTTAAAGAAGGCTTCTAAGAAAGTCTAGCATTATTATCATGTCAATTTCACATATGACATTATCTTGTAAGCTTTATACGTAAACATGTCATGGAAATCATATTTACTATTACTATCAAGTTTTTCCTATTTCTTACATTTAAGGTTAAAGTGTGAGGCGTAACAAGCCCTTTTTGTCTCAGTGAGATGAGGCGTAAGAATAGCGGTGTTAGAGGTGTAAACCATGAAATATGTATAATGCATTCATAAGTAATTAAATATATTCATTTGTATACACCTTTATATGTATATGTGTAAATGTAGAATATATACATTTTACCTAACAAGGATAAATAAGGAGTTAGAGCAAAGTTAATTTCAAAGGCCACCAAGACAATAAAATAAATTTTGTAGCAAACAATGAGGTAACAATGCTATGTAGTATGTACTATAAGATTCAATTTGTCATTGAACAAATAAAATCAAGGAATATAATTGGTTGGTAGAAGGGAAGCAAAATAGATAAATTGACTAAATGAGATTTCAAAATCAATGAAATAGTGAATTACAAGGTCGCACAAAATAAATATTGCAACAAAAACTAATTATTCTAAATTGGAATATTTTTTGAGTTTTGAACCTTTGATGAACTAAAAATTATGTAAATTTATCAATGAGAGTACAATAACCAACTACTGCAAATATAAATACAATATTTTTGCATAGAGTACACGTAATAATCTAAAAAGAAGAAGAAAAACTTGTGATTAAACATAAGACATTATCATCAAAGTTAATGTAAGGGATCGGCTTGTAGATATGTAAGTCGGGAACTTAGTTTTGTATATATATAAGGTACCCGACTCTTAGGTTTTGAGTCATGGGATTTTTTCTAACGCCACACTCTAACATGGTATCAGTGTGTAAGGTAGGGCGATAGACTTGTACCCTTTCCATAGCCAAAAATAACCCAAGAAAATACATTTCACGGACTTTGGATTCAACTTGTCCACTCCTTGACCAAAATGGTGGACAAAACAAAAGCATCCAAACACTTTAGGTAGAACTTGGTACAATGGCTTTATAGGATGACGAATTGGAACAGGTTTACGGTTATGGGTGACAGATGAGGGCATGCAGCTAATGAGGTAGGCTTTCAAAAAAGGTAGGGGACGGTGAGGACTGCATCCCCCTGAATTTGTTTGGGGCATGCATATGTAGAAGGGTGAGAGCAGCCTGAATAACATGATGTATCTTTCTTTCATTACTCCATTCTGCTATGGTGTATGTGTTCATGACATCGTGATTAATGGTGATGACAGCCATGGCATTACATAGTTCAAGAGTTTCTTTCAGGGACAGTTTCAGACAGGATTTGGGCAATCTTAAATATTTTTTGAGCTTTCTAAGTTGCCAAGCCGAGTTTAGGGACAGCAATCTCACAGAGGAAGTATGTCCTTGATTTTCTCACTGAGACTGAGATACTTGGGACTGGATCTGCTGACACTCTGATGGATCCCAAAGTCAAATTGTTTGTGGAACAGGTGGAGTTACTTGATGATCCGTGGAGATATAGATGCCTTGTTGGAAAGTGGTACTATTTGACTGTCACTCGGCCTAATATCGCCTTTGCTACTAGTGATGAAAGTTAATTTATGGAGAAACCCCTACACTGATCATTGAAAGGTTGAGATGCATAGCTTGAGGTAACTAAAGAAGTCTCTTGGTGTGGGACTGTTTCAGAATCATGGTCATCTATAGGTATAGGCAGAGAATCGAAAATCGGCCTGAGCGGCCGCTTAATCGGCCCAGCACTCCGGCTGCTCGATTTTCCCCAAAATCACTGGTTAGACGGATTACATTAAACCACCCACTTAATGACCGATTTTCCCGATTAATTGGCCGCTTAGAGGGGATAAAAATCGCCTGTTTTAACCCCTTTTTTGGAAGAAAAAAAAAATCCGCTGGACCCTAAAAAGGCCCACAAATTACTGGACTTGTTCGTAATCAACTTTTCTACCTATCTATATGTATGCTAAAATCTGTAAATCGAGGTATAATTGTTATATCCTTGGTTGTATATGGTTATGTATGTCATTATTTGTTGTCCGCGTAATCTATGTCTTTTACAAGTTTGTATTTTGTTTTTGTGAAAGACTTTTTTGTGATGAGTTATGCTCTGAAGTACTGTGTAACTAGGTTTATGTCCACCAATCACCTACTACTTTACTTCTATTATGTTAAATACTAATCAATTGTTGATTTAGATGATCAGAATACTGTTGTAGCCTGTATCTACTGATACAATAAGTCTATTGTTTAATGTTGAGCTATGTAAACATACGATAAGTTTATTGTTTAATGTCTTAAATTTATGTAATTTATTTGTATTTGTTCAATCATATTTTTTAGTTGTGTTATAAACTATTTGAGTGTCTTATATTGTTTTGTAGGTGTTTCGATATATATAAAATTTCCTTAAAATATAATACTTGTATACATATATGTGTAATTTTACATAAAAGTACATAGAAAATTGTAACCCGTTTTTTTCAAAAACCGCCCGCTTACCACTTAACCAGTTACAAGGTGTTGTCCGTATCGCTTAACGTTTTTTAAAACATTGGGTATAGGGCTTTTCAAATGATGGTTGGGCTGGATCTAGTATTGACATGAGGTCTATTGGAAGTTATTGTGTATTCGTGAGGGGAAATCTAGCGTCTTGAAAGAGCAAGAAGTAACAGAGCAATAGTAACATATGAGTTGCTATGGATTAGACACTTGTTGGAGTAGCTTGGCTTCATGCAAGATGCCCCTATGGATTTGAAATGTGATATCAGGCAGCAATCCACATCGCCCAGAATCCAGCCTTTAAAGAATGGACTAAACATGTAGAAGTTGATGTCATTTTCTATGAGAAGATCTACCAGAACATATGACATATATGCTCCAGTTTGAGGGTGAGTGTAAATGTACAGGGACCGGATTGTAGATATGTAAGTCAGAAATTGGGTTTGCAAATATATATATAGTCAGGCTAGAATACACTCGAGTGTACAGATCACGTCGTACACCCCAATGGTGTTTGCCTATCTAGACCATGTTTTTCCAAAATCTAATCCATTGATCTTCATGGTTACAATAATAATAGGTCACATACAAAATTTGAACTCATTTGGATGAGTGTAAGTCACTCATCCAAGGATAACAAAATCGACGCACAACTAATTTGAAATACATGATTTTTTCCTCCTTTAGATGCACGACCTATGAGTGTCCAAATGAGCTAAAATTTATTATATAGTATGTTCTAATGATGATTAAGAAGATCAATAGTTTAGATTTTTCAAAAATTTACTGCATCTTCAAAAATGACTGAGGTGTACGGTGTCTCTGATACACTCGAGTGTACACTAGCCTGACTCTCTCTCTCTCTCTCTCTCTCTCTATATATATATATATATATATATATATATATATATAGACACACACACACACACAGACATGGTACCCAACTCTAAGGTTTTGAGTCGTGGGATTCTCTCTAATGACACAATATTAACAATTTACAATTGAAGCTTGTGCCTCAGCTACACCTTAGAGCCTCAGACATTTTGAGGCATAAGCCACAATCAAGGACACAAAGGCTTACACCTCGAGATTCAAATAGGATAGCATCGAGAACCTCGGGCCGGGTTTTTTAATACCATGCCTATAGTTACATGTACACTTTTACAAACATGGTGTCGGATATTGGTTGTGCTAATCAGTTTGTTTGTTATGTGACATTACATGTAAACAATTCAATGTATTAAAAAACATCTATCCTAGTTGTGTTTCTATTAACTGGAGACAATTAAAGAGCAAAATCTTGCTCGTTTGGATACGTTATATAGTTTATTTAAGAAGCAAATGATGTTTTCGGAAAATTTCCTAAAATTTCACAATCTTCAACTTAATCCTAGTAATTGTTTTAAAATTTTGATGACGACATAAATTGTTTGCAATCCTATTTGAAGAAGTCATTTAATGAATATCGTTGGTTGTTTTAATATATATTTTAGGGACCTACTATTAATTTGTAAGTGTGAGAAAAGGTCATGGACCTATGTGTAAAGTTTGTAATTATATAGAAGCACCCCTATCGTGAAAGACAAGTTGAGGGTTTCTTCCTTTGTTTTCTCAATTACATGGTAACGAGCAACAAAAAATCCTCAGAGTCGTCAATGTCTCCAAGGAAATCTTCGGAAGCCGTCTTCTCCATCTTGAGGTACACTATCTAGAACAGCAGCAGCTCAAGTTTTTCTGTTCATAGCTACAGTACCGTATTATAGCACGACGGCCATCGTAGTGGTTGTTGCTCCTTATCTGATTGGATTTGGCATCAGCCCTTCTGGGTGTCGTTGCCCCTTGGTCCTAGCAGCCCCACTGCGGTGTTGACGGCTGCTATACCCCTTCAAATGCCCCACGTCTCTTTTTCTTAAAGCTGCTATCCACAGCCTTTATTCAGCAAGAAGTTGGGCTTCGACAAAACGGTTTCGGGGTTGTTTTCCTCCCTCAAACATGATCCATAGGGGAGCCCACTATATTGCCCTAGAAGGTCACGGGCAAAGGTACTCCAAGAGTCCAAGGAGGGAGCATTAGTCATTCTCCCTAGTTATTATAGCCGTGGACTATTGTGACAGTGTCGTTATCGAGTCTGTGAAAGTCTCATTTCACAGCCGAAAAGTATGATTTCAAGTTTCGCAGCTTCTAAAGGTGTGCAAAAACTGATTACAATGTCTTCTATTGTCCCTTGATCTGGTTTCTTACATAAAAACTGTTCCATTGCAAAGAAAAAGTCTAAATCTTGGCTAAAAAGTCTGATTTGATGTCCCTTGATCTGCTTTTTTGCCAATTTTCTTAATATCACCTTCAAATGGGTTTATTTGTGGTCAACATGGCTGATAAGGAGTCCAGAATTCACCAATCCATTGGGACAGTCCAAAATGAGTTATGTGGATTCCTTCGAAGTCCACCATTATAGCAATTATTGAAGATACTCAGGAGGAGATACATATTAGTGTCATTGTCTAAAAATGAATATGCTCCGTTGATGCGTCTTTGAGCTTCAAAGAAAACACATCTCTAGTCTCCATTGCACAGAAGTTCGATTCATCAACATGCATTTCACATGCATCCAAAGCATCAAAGTCCAAGTCAGACTGGGTCCTCAATCTGGTGCAACTAATCACATCACTGGGTACAAGAGATGTTCACATACTATACCCATAACCCCAACCTACTTGGTGTCACCCTTGCAGACGGTTTTGTCGAGTCCATTAAGGGTACTGGGAAAGTGTCACGGACACATATATCCCTTCCGTCTAGCTTGTTCATCCCTCAATTTTCTTTTAATTTATTATCAATCGCAAACTCGTTCTCTTCAAGACTCCGCTACTTTTTTAATAGATACGTGTCTTATATAAGACTTGAAAATGAGGGAGACAGTTAGCTAAGGATATGAACTGGTAGGATTCTACTTCTCGAAGCAGCTTTCCACATCATGTGTTGATGTGTCTCACTTGATGGTGCATAGTCATCTTGGTTATGCGTCTTTAGAGAAGCTCAAGGTCATGGTTCCGATATTGTCCAATAAGGAAAAATTACAGTATGAATCGTGTCAGATAGGTAAATATTTGAGGTTTTCATTTGGGTCAAAAGAATGCCAAAGAACAAAGTCTGTTTTTGAGTTAGTTCATTCTAATATATGGGATCCAAGACGTGTTACATCTAACTTAGATTTAGATAGTGTGTTATGTTTTCAATGATTATCCTCGTGCTAATGGATTTATTTGATGAATGAAGGATCAGAACTTTGTTCATATTTAAATCCTTCTGCAGAAGTGGAAATCCAATTTAAAAAAGAAAATTTGTACTCCTCATTTTGACATACCAAAGAGCACCTTAGCCGTGACTACATCCATTTCACCTCCACACACGGCATCATCCATCAGTCACGCCCACAAACTCTACAGCAGGACGCAGTAACTGAGACGAAAAATCTATCATATTGTTCAGACCAGGGAATGAGATATTGTCTATATTGGCAATATTTCGACTAAAATACTAATAACATCAATGGGGTATGGTATGTAAATAGGTGCGCATACCGTTAGGATCGCAATTATCAAGATATCGCCAAATATCAGGGGTAGTGGTGTAAAATGCACCCTTTACCCACCAATACAGAGTAGTACCAGTGGTATACAGCCTGGTATGTCGTCGTTTTGCGATATTTTGTCCATGCTGCTGTTTGGAGTGGAAACACTTGGTGATTTGGGCAATTGTCGAGATTGGAGATCAAATCAGCCCTGATTAAGGTATCTTTACTTAATTCCTTGCATTTCCCACCCCTTTTTATTCCCTTCTATTTTCACCAAATACCCCCAAATCCTAGATCTACTCCAAAATACTTGTTGGCGGCGGGGGTGGGGGCTGAAGGCTTAGGGCATAGGGGCTGGGTGGGAAAAAGAAACTCGGGGAACCGGGCCTGCTCTTGATACCATATAGAGAAACTGGGAATTGCTTATTGAATGAATAAACCAATGTACAATACAGTCTCATATATAACAGAAGGGAATAGAGACTAAAGCAGAGATGAGCAATATGGACTAAACTAATGAAGTAAAAGCATAAGTGAGGCACATGCTATGCACATGACACTCAACAAAACACAAAACAACACAACATATCTCTATAAATCGTGGAACTAAACTTCGGCGAAGTTGGGCTAAGTTTCGTCGAAACTTCGAACTTCGAACCTAGGCAAAGTCCAATCCTCAATATTTCGGCTTTGTCTAAACTTCAGGGCGAAGTTTCCCTGATTTCGTCGAAGTTGGTTTTTTTGTATGTATTTTCGTCTCAACTTCTCTGAAGTTGTCGAAGTTTCCTCGAAGTTGGCGAAGTTGGGGCGAAATTGAGACGACCCAGAACATTAATTCTAACTAGTGCACTAACAACCATATAATACATAAGTGTTGCCTCCAACCCTCTTCACAACTTCTAATATCAACTACTATGTTTGTTGTTGCCACTCTTTCCTAGAGAGGGTCTTGTAACTACTATTTGGTTGTATATTTGTATATAATACATATGTTCAACACTTGAACTGTATTAGTATGTGTATTGCATGTTTGACCATTGCAGGCGCACATCATATTATCAACCTACTTAGGGCTAAAGACTCACGAATTGTGTATTTTTGTTAAATTAGCAATTATAAGAGAGAGGTATAACATAATTAGAAGTTTTCAATCGAAGTTTCCTTCAAATTCACATCATTTTCTTCAAAAATCGGCATCGAAGTTTGTCGAAGTTTGCGTCTAAACTTCCTCAAAGTTTCCACAAACTTCCACTTCCACAGTTAGCTAAGTCGACACGAAGTTGAAGTCCTGCACCATGCTATAAATAGTAATAATCAATGACTATTATTAATAATAGATATTTAGGTTTAGTAGAAGTTCTACAAAAGACTAACATAACATCTATAATGAAAATATAGTCAAAATATTTAAATATTTAAATTTTTATTTATTAAAATGCTAAAAATTAAAAAAAAAACATTTTTTGCTTTTTTATTTGTATGTGTAAATGTTGTATAAGATGAAATTAGTATTTGCTAATGTTAATATATATTCATGTTTTATGTATTCTGTTATTTATTTTGTTATTTCCATATTATATATGGACCTCTGTAAATGTTTCAGTTTTATATATATGAGGGTGCACACATTGTGCAACCCTACGCTTCCCAAAATTACTGACTTTGTCACATGGTACCAGAGCAGTAAGATCCAGCCGCCGCCCTCCCTCCCTTCCCTCTCTCTCTCTCCTTCCGCCGTCCCCCCCCCCGCCGGCAGCCCACCCTCCCGCCGCCGCCCGTCCCCCCCCTCTCCCGCGCGACCGCCCCTGCGAGCCGGCAGGGCCGCCGCGAAGGTGGGGCCGCGAGCCCTCCTAGCCGTCGGGGGTCTGTGTGCCTCCTTGGTTGATCGTCGCCGGATCGTTGGCTTCGTGAAGACCCACAACCGTCCGGTGGCTTGAGGTTGTCCTAACGTAGACCGTTTTTTCGGTTTTCTGTCTGCCTGCCCGTATAGGTCGTAGTGCCACCGGGTTCTCTGCTACGCTTCGGCGTCGTCTATATGTGAGTGGTTTCACCCCGTAGATCTGTGTTTGCCTCTGCCTGCCTGACGGCGTAGTCCGTCTTCTGCCTGCTCATGCCTACTTGTGCCTATCCGTCTGCGCTCCGGACCCCACTGCCTGATTGTGTTTGTTGCTCTCATGGCGTCCTCGGGAGATGACTTTCGCTGTCAAGTTACGACTGTGAAACTTGACAGGCGAAATTACCAGCATTGGGTATGCTCCATGGTGATTTATGCAAAATCCCAGGGAAAGTACTCGCACCAGCTCTGTGTCGGCCCGGCACAACCTACAACGGACGTCGATTCCAAAGATGTGAAGGCGTATGATGACTGGGTCCGGGATGACTCGACGGTGATGACATGGATTCTCAACAGCAGCATTCAGAAGATCAGTGTCACCCTACTTCACCTACCTACGGCGAAACAGATGTGGGATCATCTCGTCGGCACATACTCGCATAGCCAGAACCCCAAGGTCTTTGACATCACCAAGCAGCTGGGACGTCTACACTTCACAGGGTCCGATATTGCGGACTACTTCTCTACCTTTACTGGACTGTGGGGGGAGCTGGAGTCCTACCACCCACTGTCCACTGATTTGGCCACTATGCAGCGTCAGAGAGCAGAGCTGCAGTTGGTTCAGTTTTTATGTGGATTGCCAGAGTCCTATGCTGGCGTCGTTGACCAGATTTTAGTGAGTGATCCGCTCCCTACTCTGCAGAGTGCCTACCTGCGACTTCAGCGTCTGCCCTCGTCGACTCCGACACTACCTTCAGAGACTGCAGACTCCACTACCCTTGCAGCTTGGTCTGGTCGTGGTCGCGGTCGTGGTCGTTCTGCTGACAGTCGTCCTCCACTGGGTGCAGGACGAGGATGTGCCTCTTCTGGTCGTGGAGCCCCTTTTGCTGCTCCACCTGCTGCTGCGCGTCCTCAGTAGGGCCAACGCATCTGTACTTTCTGTGGCCGGTCCAACCATATTGAAGAAAAATGCTGGGAGAAATATGGTAAACCGGCATGGGCCAACGCAGCTGCTGACTCTTCTACCACTGCACAGGAGGGAGCCACTCAGCCTACTGAGTCTGACTCTTCAGGTGCGACTGCGGATTACATTCGTGCTGAGGTGGAGCGCCTGCTACTTGAGCGGGCTGGCTCGTCGTCTACTACTTCGATTAGTGGAGCTTATGCTGCCACTTATTCTGGTTATGACACTGCCTTCCTAAGTACCTCTTCTTCTACTCCTGGTAATACTAAATGGATCATAGACTCCGGTGCTTCTTCGCATATTTCTGGAAACCGATCTTTATTTAAAAAGTTATCTAAACCTGCTCGTCCTTCATCTGTTATGCTTGCTGATGGTTCCAAGTCTGCGGTATCTAGAGTAGGGGATATTATTTCTGAGTTTCTGCTGAAATCTGCCTTATATGTACCTTGATTCCCTCTGAATTTGTTATCTGTCAGCAAGATATTGAGAAGTCTACAGTGTAGCCTAACATTTATTCCTGGTTCATGTATTTTTCAGGACCTTCGCACGAGGATGAAGATTGGTGGGGGTTATGAAGGTGCTGATGGACTATACTACCTTGATCATTTGTCGAAAGCAGAGAAAGTGGTTGTGGCCTCTGCACTATCTACATCTGTTTCTGCATTACAGTGGCACTACCGGCTGGGACATCTATCATCTGAAAAGCTTCATCCTAGGAAGCACGGATACTCCAAAACAGGTGTCGTACCCGTACCGGATACGTATCGGATACCAATACTCGCTGGATACACCTAAATACGTATCCGATACTTCTCCAGCCGTATCCTATTTTTTTTTGCCTTTTTTTGGCCTAGATACGGCCTGGATACAGCCTGGATACGTTTTTGGTACGGCCCGGCCCATTTACCCTTTTCCTAATAACCCACTATCCCAAGCGCGTGATAAAAAAATACGCAGACCCTCCCTAAACCCCCCGACCTCCCGATCGCGCTCACTGGAAGCCGAAACCTGAGCCCTCGACTCGCACGGCTCCCGCTCCCGCTTCCACCTACTAGGGCTGATCGCAGTTGGCTTCTCCGGCCCCTGTCGACGACCAGTGGGGGTTCCTTTTCCCCTTGTGCCGCCGCTGCAGCCAACAAGGGCCGCCGCTGCAGCCAACAAGGGTCGCCGCTGCAGCTAGCAAGGGCCGCCGTTGCAAAGCTTCTCCCTGGCATCTTCTTCACTACTCTACTGCTCCGGCTGGAGGGACTCTTCTTCTCCACCTCCAGGTACGTCATCCTCTTCTCTACTTCATTGCTGTGAATCTGTGATCCTCTCTATTTCACTTCCATCTTCTTCCTCTTTTTTTCGTTTTTTTGAGACCTCATTTCAATGGATTGACCTGTGTCTACAGATTCTCTGTGCAAATCAGTGAAACGGCTCCTTCCCCTTGTCTGATATATTTGAAGCTTGGCTTTGTTTCACTTCACATCATATTTTGCGGCTTGTTCCTCATCTACTCTAAAAGGCTCTTAGTGGTTAACGTACAGGCTACAGCCTTTTTGCCTCATCTTCACTAAAAGGATTCATCTATACTCTTTCATCTTTTTGGAATTCTATTTTGGGGCTTTATCTTTGTCCTTCCCCTTTGAAGGTAAGCCTCCCTAGCTTTTTCTATTTTTTCTGTTTACTTGTTCTGCTTTTATAATCGTGTCTTGCTGTTTATATATATACTTATCTATAAATGTCTCTGCTGTTTCATATTTTAGTTCAAAACGTTTCTTAAATTTTGATTCTTGGATATGCATTTCGTATACATAACTATTCAATTGCTACTTCTATTGTTAGATCTCTTCCTAATATACTTAAATGCTGATGACTGATATAGTGATATCAATTATGAATTTACTAAGTTGTTCATTGTTAGTTGTTTATTGTTAGGGTGTTAAATTGTCCATTTGGTGTCACATTATCATGATACAAGCAATGTGAAAGGTTTAGAATATGATATTATCATGTCTTTTTGTAACTCCCGTATCACATTAATATGAATGAAAGACCCCTTTTTATATCATTGTTTGATATTATGGAATTGGTTTCCATTTTCTTTAGTAATATTGTGATTTGTAAATGAAATCTGATTGTTTTCATCTATTTTTAAAATAAATATATTGGCTACTTTTAAAAATATGAAAATATATATTAAAAAATTGCCGTACCCGTATCCTATATTTTCAAAAATTGTCGTATCCCCGTACCCGTACCCGTACCTGTATCCGATACGTATCCGTATCTGTGCTTCCTAGGCTTCATCATTTAGTTTCTGATATTGGCACTTGTAGCCTTCAGTGCGAGTCATGTCAGCTAGGAAAGCAGACTAGAGCTGTTTATCCTAGACGCAGTCATATTAGCAGTAAAAACATTTTTATTTAGTGCATTCTGATGTATGGGGTCCTTGTCATGTGTCGAGTTTATCTGGTCACAAGTACTTTATTCTGTTTATTGATGATTTTTCTAGGACTACTTGGTTGCTTATGATAAAAAGTAGGTCTGAAGTTATGTCTACTATCAAATTCTTTTTTGTTGAGGTGAAAACACAATATGGTGTGCCTATAAAAAAAATCATACTGACAATGCGCTTGAGTTTGTTAAAAAAGATGTGGATGTTTTTTGCAAATCTGTTGGTACGTTATATCAGACTTCATGTGCTTATACACCTCAACAAAATGGTGTGGCTGAGCGTAAAAATAGACATGTGTTAGAAGTTGCCAGGACTATTATGATGCATACTCATGTTCCTCGCTCGTTTTGGCCTGAAGCTATCTTGACTGCTTGTTTTCTGATAAATAGAATGCCATCATCTGTGATTGGAAACAAAATACCTATTCATGTTCTTCAACCAGACATTCAATTATTTACTGTGCCTCCTCAGATTTTTGGTTGTACTTGCTTTGTAAGGTTGCTTGGACCAGCTTCTGATAAACTTTCTCCTCGTGCTGAGAAGTGCATTTTTCTGGGGTATTCTCGCACCCAAAAGGGATACAGATGTTATAGCCCCACTGCCAGAAATGGTTTACTAGCAGTGATATTGTATTTTTTGAGGATACACCTTACTATTCTACTCGAGGAGAAAGTTTACAGCCTGACCTTATTGTCTCTCCTCTGCTAGTTACTACTGATTGTGTGCCTGATATTACTGATACTATGACTATTGAGCATACCACTCCTATTATTGTTTATCAACGCAGGAATAGAGCACCTCCTACACAAGAACCCCCCCAGGAAAACCAATCTTCACCTCCAGAAGGTTCTGCTACACCTGAGGTAACTTCTGACCTTGACATACCCATCGCTCTTAGAGAGGGTACTCGTTCCTGCACATCTCATAGTATTGCTCAGTTTATTTCCACTGATCATCTGAATGTCCATTCTAGCAATTTTGTATTTGCCTTATCTGTTGTGGTTGTTCCAAAGAATGTTCAGGATGCCTTAAAGAGTATTGCTTGGACGTCTGCTATGAAAGAGGAAATGTTGGCTCTAGCTGAAAGAGATACTTGGGAGTTGGTGGATCCACCCCCTCAGTGTAAGCATGTAGGCTGCAGATGGGTATATGCTGTGAAATACCAACCTGATGGCACTGTTGACAAGTTGAAGGCACGGTTAGTTGCTAAAGGCTACACACAAACCTATGGTATTGACTACTTCGAGACCTTCTCTCTTATTGCTCGTCTTAACTCTGTCAGAATTCTTCTTTCTGTTGTTGTTAATCTTGACTGGCCACTGCTGCAACTAGATGTGAAAAATGCTTTCTTGTATGGTGATTTACAAGAAGAGGTCTATATGGAGCAACCTCCTGGGTTTGTTGCTTAGGGGGAGTCTCACAAAGTTTGCAGGTTAAAAAAATCTATTTATGGACTCCAGCAGAGTCTCCGTGCCTGGTTTGACAAATTGAGCAAAATTATGATTGAATTTGGGTTTCTGAGGTCTCAGGTGGATCATTTTGTTTTCACCAAGAAGACTTCAACTGGTATGATTATTCTGATTGTCTATGTTGATGACATTATTATATCTGGCAGTGATTCTCTTGGTATTCAGGCTACTAAAGCTCATCTAGGCAAGCACTTTGCTACCAAAGATTTGGGCAAGCTTCGGTATTTTCTGGGCATAGAGGTCTCTAGAAACTCTAATGCTCTTGTATTGTCTCAGAGAAAATATGTCTTAGATATACTGCAGGAGACTGGTATACTTGGAGCGAGACCTGCTGATACTCCTCTAGATCCCAATGTGAATTGGGATGATGATTCTTCTCCATTTTTTGCTAATAATAAAAAGTATAGGAGGCTGATTGGTAAGCTCGTTTACTTGACTGTTACTAGAGCTAATATTTCTACTGCAGTGGGCCTTCTTAGCAGGTACCTTGATAAACCCAGACAATGTCACTGGGATGCGCTATGTCATATTCTGAGATATTTGAAGAAGTCTCCTGGCAAGGAACTTCACTACAGAAAGAATGGACATTGTTCTCTTGACGGGTACTCTGATTCTGATTATGCAGGAAGCAAAGCTGACAGAAAATCTACTTCTGGGTATTGTACTTATGTTGGAGGCAATCTTGTTACCTGGAGGAGTAAAAAACAAAATGTTGTGGCCAGGTCCAGTGCTAAAGCTGAATACAGGGCCATGGCCCATACTGCCTGTGAATTATTGTGGGTGCGCTCTCTGTTAAAAGAGTTTGGGATTGACTCTTCTTCTGCTATACCCATGCATTGTGACAATAAAGTTGCTATCTTCATTGCTAATAATCCTGTCTATCATGAGCGCACCAAACACATTGAAGTCGACTGCCATTTTATTCGGGAATCCATTCTTACTGGCAAGATCTGCACTCCTTTCACGCGTTCTGAAGACCATGTTGTTGATATCTTCACCAAGCTGCTGGCGAAGAAGCAATTCTGCAAACTGATGGACAAGTTGGGCATGATTGATATCTATGCTCCAACTTGAGGGGGAGTGTTAATATATATTCATGTTTTATGTATTCTTTTATTTATTTTGTTATTTCCATATTATATATGGACCTCTCTGTAAATGTTTCAGTTTTATATATACGAGGGTGCACACATTGTGCAACCCTACGCTTCCCAAAATTACTGACTTTGTCACAGGTAACATGACTTGTCTTTTTCATAAGTACTAGCAAGAAGCATGTGCTAAGCACGTGGATCTTATTTGAGTTAACATACCAACAGAACAGATACGAACTTTAGATGACATGTTAGCTTGCAAGTGGTATGAAAATATTACAAAAGTGGTTGGCATACACACAAATCTACTTAAATGTTATAATGAAGAAACATGCAAATATGTAAACTCAGAATAGATGTGGTCATAGTTCTTGTAAAAAGAAATTAAAAAAGTTTTGCTAAAATAGTAGTTGTACAATCTGAGATATGGTTGTGTCCCTACGTGCTTAGCAGGTGAAAAAAACTAAAGACAACTGCTCTAATAGTTGTTATTACCAATTAAAAAAAATCATCGAAAGTAGACCACTCGAAAAACAGTTACACACTCTAAGATATGGTGATCACCATCACATGTCTGGTCACATGATACTTTACTGGACTAAGTGATGAAGATAACCAATCAATAGTTAATTTGCTTACAAAATACAAAAATAGAAAAAAAGAGATAAGTATGCTAATTGCACCTGTCAGAAGAAGTATAAAAAAATTCCACCTAAGAAAATTGCTCAAATAACAGCTAATAGAAAATGTTGAAGACAACTCTTGAATAGCAATTGTCAATTTTTTCTATAATTTTTTAAATGAAAAATCATCTAAAAAATCGATCAAACAGCACATGTACTGGACAATGTGAGGCACCATGTGTCTGGTCCCTAGATTATTCTGTTACATAACACGCAATACCATTCCTTGTTACTACTTTTATAAAAATCAATTTAAAGAAGTTGCCCAAATAGAAGTTGCACCCTCTAAGATGTGGTCCTTACCCTCAAAAGAAATTTCAAACAACTCAATTAGCAACCTTAAAAAAATGGAAATCATCCCCTCGAATAGTTGTAGTCGACACTTTCCAGAAAAGGACATATTTATATGAATCAAACTCTTCAAATAGTAAGAGATATTGATTTACCACCCTCTGGTCTCGTGATTATCCTGTCGAACCAAGTCAAGAAGTTAGACAACCTGCTTAAGGCAGCGTTTGGTAACATGATTACTTCAGATACGGTGGCGGTGGAATATGAAAGGTCAACCTTGTGCAGTTAAAAATATATATCCTGAAACACCAGATTTACAACCAGTAAAACTTTGCATACTTTTCACACTGATCTGCGACTATCCAATTGAGATTATCCACCGGAGTAATTTTACGTGGTGGCTCGTCATGCATGATTGACATTTAAAATAATCGTGTTGCCAAACGAAAACTAACTTGATGAGAAAATGTGAAAAAAGGGGCAAAGTAGATAAGCATGTTGGCTTCGCTGTTTGAAAAAATGTGTTTGATTAATTTCTATACACAACAATTAATATGCAACCTAATAAGAGAGAGCATCTCAATTGACATTAATGCATTGTTTGACAATGCGGTTGACATTGTCAACGCTCCGGTGCGGTGAAGTGGTTCACCGTAAGATTTTGCCCCGTGAAAGAAACGTATTTTTGGCGCTGCTCACCACGGCATTAAATGAAAAACGGTACAAATAATCAGCGGTTGTTGATCTGGTGTTTGGTAACTGCGATTGCAAACTGACCGCTCCTGCCCGAAAGATTTAACCCCTGTTAGAATAGTCGTCACCGCTTTTCCAAACAAATTATAAGTTGACTCCCTCCATCCTATATAGATACATACTTTCTAGACTGATTAGCACTCAGACATCCTACCAGAACACACAAAGTATCTAAATTGATTAGCACACAACCAAACTGCTGAAACACACGTACAAACTGTACCAATAACCACACAGACCAAAAAAAACGTAGCACGTCCATGAAACACCCACTCTCCATTGACGTGGTAAAAAAAAAAAGTAAACTTGAAAAGTAAATGCAGCAGCTAAATTGGAACTAAATTGGGCACGTGAACCATCTGAACCGAGCAAGCTAGCAAATGAACCGGGCTAGCAAATAACCGATACAAACTGACTTGCTTACGATTTAGTTATAAGATAGGTAGATATAGATGATTGGAAGATAATATAGATGGCCATATTACGGTTCACATCAATGTAAACCGGCAGTAATAAAAAAAATTAGATGACGGTCAAAGTATTTGTACTACCCCTCGGCATGAGTTGGGCATAGTCCTCCACATGCAGTTCTCGACTCTCCTGTGTGGTGCCGAAATGAAAATAGATGTGATCCATAGAAACTTCCTAATGGTCCAAAACAAAGTAGCAATGCAGCAGGCAAGGTGGCAGTGCAATGACAGATTGGTCACCTGCTCTTAGTTATAGGGTAGTAGAAATACCATATTTTATAATTTTAAAAATAATTTCAAACTTTTATTTTTTTAACCTTTTCTTCAAAATAATAATCTTTAAAATAGTGTTTGCTTCTATAACACATAAAGGTATATGCTTTCTATAGTAGAGGCCTTTGCCAAGTGATTTCTTGAGATATCTCAGAATATTACAGTGTAAGTGGGTGGTGGGTAAAAGATAAGATTACCCTTCTCCTAGCCTATAGGGATGGGTGGTGGATAAATGGGTAACACCCTACAACTACGTGGATCCTTCTTTACCAGACACATGCATGACTTTTGGCGTAACCAAATATATTTATCATGTTATCTATATTTCAAATACATGAATTAGCGTAGTATTTGAGTGTTACATATGGATAGTATTATTTTCATTAGGGATGATAGAGGTGCACAACTGATATTATGGGTTCCTCACAAAGAATCTAGGTCTATATGAACTACTTTTTGGCATTAGCTCTCAACCAGCGACTATGTTGAAGTTCTCTCTTAAGTGTTACCCTACCAAAAATATGTTCCTAGCATCCTACAAGAGACAACAGTATTTGCGCGAAAAATTGCTTTTGCTCATTTGGATCCCAAGATTCATCTGTGTGATAAAGATGCACAATTGATATCATTGGTTTCTCACAAAGAATCTAGGTCTAGATGAACTATTTTTTTGGCATTAGATCTCAAACAATGTTTATGTTGAAGTTATCTCTTAGGTCATATCCTACAAGATAATTGTGTGAAAGATTGATTTTGTTCCTTTTAATCCCAACATCCATCTATGTGATATTCACCACCATGTTTACATATATTAGAGCCCTCGTTAGAAAGGTTTATACTAGTACACAGCTTTAGTTACAAAGCAGTTTTATCTTACTATTACTCAGCCAAACATCTCCTTTGCAGTTAGGATGGCCACTTCATTCATGGACAGACCATGAGACATAGGAGGAAGCATTTTTTTGGATTCTATGCAATTTGAAACCATCCCATAAGCAACTTCTCTATTTAGATATTGCCCATGTGATAGTTAGAGGTCTCCTCATTGTTGACTAGGTCATTGCACTATGTAAATAGAAGGTTTGCTATTCATCTTTATCTTTTACATGGTTATTTAAGACTAACTTGGTTACTTAGAGGAGTGTGGATGAATGTATCAAGCATAGCACATACATCATGTTTAGAGAGTCTTGCATTGTGGTTTTAGTGTGATGATTGAGAGTCCTATTTCTACCTTATGTGATGAAAAGCACTACTCGCAAACAATACGTCCTTCCATGAGCACGCAGGGGCAGAGCCGGGATTATTTTTTGCCTAGACTAACCATGAGTTTGATTATCTAATGGGTTAAATCTATATGCTCTTTTTAGCGATACTTATCCTGAATTCTAATGTTGTTTCATGAAATTGGAACTTTGAGTAGGGTCAATTAATTCCATGACCGTGTATGAGGCTCCACCATGGTCAATCATTTTCAAACTACACGTGCAGCTAAAAATTCCTTTTCAAACTAACAAAATCGACCTATTTGTATTTCAGTAAAAACTTTTAAATTCCGTGATTCTGTTTAACTTCAACTATTTCCGTTTGACTACTTTTTGAGGCTGTTATCTTTTTTTTTTGACAGCATTTTGAGGCTGTTATCTTGTATTGTATAAGAGAACTATAAAGGTCATATGTGAGTTTAAAAAAAAATCTTCTGCCCGTCTCTCCTGCATGCTCTTTGTATCCAAATTTCAGTTGTGTCCCAACCTCAACCTCAACCCCATCCTTAAATCCCTAAGAAAAGTGAAATTTTAAACCCTACAAAGCATGAGGAAGAGGTGGAATAAGAAAAATGGCTGACCCCACATCAAGATGATATCATTAATAAAAGTTTAATTATTGAGTTTATAGAGAGCATGTATTGCTGGATACAAGAATAGTCAGATTAATCACTGAGTTTGTAGAGAATACTATTATTCCTGGAGTCGAGAATAGTCAAACCCCAAGGTAGCAAGAAATGAGTGTAACCAAACAAGCTTTTCAAAAAAACAGACGTGGGAACTCACCCGTCTAGTTTGAACCTCTCTCGGATGTCAATAAGGTGAGGAGACGTAAAGAGGCCAGTGCGGAAGCCGCAGCTGCGGAGTATTGATTCGGCAAAAGAGCAGGTAGAGCCCTGCTTAGTAGCATAAGGCAAGAGTATGATATTAAATTCTCACAAAGATGTCTAACGATAGAGACAAAAGGAACCAAATTTGCAAGTAGCATTGCTTGATGGTCTCACCTTCCCTTTGGTGCCAGCGACATGAATCACCTTCAGCTGCTTAACGGGCTCTTCCAGGTCCAACATCTGCAGCAGACGCCACAGCAAATATCACATCGCCGAGTCGAACGAGAACATTAGCCAACCGTCCGGAAATTCGGGAGAGACGAATTAAGGACCTTCAGGTAATCAAACATGGCGTCGAAGCTGTCGCCCTTGTTGCTTGCATCGGCGCGGATACGGCGGTTGAGAAGGGTTAAAAGACAGTCCATGGCATCTTGGTATGTGGACATTGAAACTGTCCCGGCTACAGCTACTGGTGATCAGATTAATGGGTTGCGCCGGAGCGAAGAGAGGAGACAATCTGGGATCGGGAAGTGAATAGCGCAATTGAAGGTAGCAAGAAGAGCGTATATACCTGCTATGGACGTTGCCATGATTGACACCAGCGGCTGTTTGCTAAACTGGACTGCGATCCTGTATAGTGGAAATCGCCAGGATATCAGCAGAGCGCGGGATCGACAGCGTCGTTACTGCTAGTCTACGAATACCCCGAGTAGTG